>JAOYMR010026793.1:1328-12562 GCA_025802075.1 Tenebrosternarchus preto | reverse complement strand
ACTCTCCCTTTAACTACTCTTATCTACCCTCCTCTTATCTACCTGCCCCTTAATTACCGATCCCTTATCTGTGGATCTGACTTGCTCCCTTCTGGTATGTGTTATAGGTGTTATAGGCGTTATAGGCATTATAGGTGTTATAGGCGTTATAGGTGTTATAGGTGTTACAGGCGTTATAGGTGTTATAGGTGTTACAGGCGTTATAGGTGTTATAGGCGTTATATGCATTATAGGTGTTATAGGCATTAAAGGTGTTATAGTCGTTATAGGCGTTATAGGGTACCTTGTGCCGTAAATAACACTTTTAAGAATTCATTTATTCCTTTTAGAATCTCACTATTAAATTCTTGAGTGGTCTATTGTTGGTGGTTTAGTTGATAGTATTTATGTATTTATGTAAATGCTATGTAATTCTATGTAACCATGAATATATGTATCTCTATGTAAGTATGTGTATATATGTATCTATAGATATGTATGTGTATATGTACGTTGTATGTTGACTTTTATCTGTTGACTGTTGACTTTCATCCGTTGACTTGGTGACACCATAGACAAATTTCCAGAAGTGAAATTTGTTCTATTGTTAGTGTTTCTGTTCTATTCTTAGTGTTTTTGTTCTATTGTTAGTGTTTCTGTTCTATTCTTAGTGTTTTTGTTCTATTGTTAGTGTTTCTGTTCTATTTTTAGTGTTCCCATGGTGTTTGCACATCACTACTGATGCCATTAAGTGAAAACTGTCAACAGAGTTTACTAATAGGCCACCATTCAGGCTGCATTCTCATGTATGTGAACCACACCACAATTCAGCTGTAACTGTCCTCAGACCAGCTGTACAGAATGAACCACATCACAATTCAGCTGAAACTGTCCTCAGATCAGCTGTACAGGTGAACCACATCACAATTGAGCTGGAACTGTCCTCAGATCAGCTGTACAGGTGAACCACACCACAATTCAGCTGAACTGCACTCAAGCCACCTTTACGGGTAAACCACTACTATTAACACCACTATTTCTCAACAATAAGATAGCTGGTGAAATTACTTTTCTAAGTAATTATACCATAATATCTACAACCTTACCAGATTCACTGTAGGAACTACAGTATAAATCTCATCATAACCTGGGATCAGGATCACTACTTGAGCTGTTATTTTGCTATGTACTGAGTAATCTTGAGTAATACTTTAAAGGAGTACTTGTATATGAGTAATTATGCTTTAAACAATACTTGAATAATTTTTTTGGTTACTCTACTTGCCACTAATCCCAACTGATAATACCACTACAATTCTGTGTGTGTGTATGTGTGTGTTTGGATACTAATCAAGAAACAAAGTTGTTTCCTGGCCAAGCTCATTTGAAATGAACATTTTAAAATGCACCAATTCGTGCACATAATTCAGTGGGACATCCCAGGAGCAGGGAACAGGACTGAGTTTGAGTCCCACATTCCACCTGTGATCAGGATTGGGGACGAGTCTTGGGCTCCACCTGTGATCAGGAACTGTCACCTCAGGTAAAGTGACCTTCAAAGCATTTGGTTTTAGTTCAGGAATTAAGCATCAATTCTGTCACCAAAAATAAGGGGCCTTTAGTTAATGACAGGAGGTTCCATCTGGAGATACCAGTGATTGTTCTTAGCTGTGGCATTACTCTCTACTATAAAAGCTTAGGCCATGAAACTGAACCAGTGTAGATTATGAATATATACATAATCAGGGTCATATGTGAAGACTGAGGATCAGTCTAACACTTTGTTGCCCTCTTCTTCAACCAGTTCCAGTTTCCAGTATCAAATGTCTACTTTAAACCATTAATTTATATTCAGTTATGGTAGGCATTTGCTTGTTGCACAGTACAGATGAACGGAGGTGCTGACTGGGCATCCTACCAGAGTTTCACAGTCCGCTAAGAATCTTCTGTCTGGGCAACTTCAGGGCCAGAGTATGGAGAAGCTGAAATTCTACCAGTGAGTGTGTTAACTATTGATTAAACAACCTCCTCACTATGTGAGTGTGTTAACTATTGATTAAACAACCTCCTCACTATGTGAGTGTGTTAACTATTGATTAAACAACCTCCTCACTATGTGAGTGTGCTGACCATTGGATATACATCCTCCTCACTATGTGAGTGTGCTGACCAATGGATATACATCAGGAAGGCTAAAACTAGGTCCAGTGGTTACATATAAACATAATAAACATACAGTCGTTTATAAATGAATGAGTATGATGCAGATTTTAGAACAAGAGTGTATTTGTTTTACTGACAAACTCTGAGTGTTTGTTTCACCTTTCTAAACGCTCAGACTATTCTGTTCATTGTAATTAAAAGCGAGTGCATTTACATTCACTTCATAATCCAATAAATGCAGAAAATCAGATTTTGTCAGTAATCCAATCAACACGTTTACATGCACTTGGGTAATCAGTTAATGGGAAACCCCAGGTATAGATGAGTTGGGTAATAATTGGATTTGTACTTTTCAATCAGCCATTAATCTCAAAGAAGGATGTGATGTAAACTTCAAACGTCATGTACTAAAATGTACTACATTTCAGAGTCTCCCTAAAAGTGTAACAATTTTGCAGGTGCTGAATTTAATTTTGCGAGCTGTTCCCACGACATCTCTACAATCTATCTCTACAATCTCCTTATATGTGCTTGTATGAAAACCAATTATTGAAAATCCAATTCTTGAACTAAACCTCATCTATCTTTATTAGATTTCTTAAATGGTTTTCTAGGTCTTATTCTGATCTCTGAAGAAATACTCCAAAGAAATCAGAGTATGCTGTTTACATAATATCTTGAAAAATCACTTAACTGCAGAAATGCAACTATAATCATAGTGTTAATTATAATCATAGTGTCAAGTGCATGCAACTGCATTAAGTTTTATGAAGTCACTGCTTCCATGTGCTCATTTAAGCATCATGCTGATGAAGACTGATGACCCAGTCACTTGTTGCCCACGGGATTAGGACCAGCGAGCGCTGTCTGTGGTCCACAGGATTAGGACCAGCTAGCACTGTCTGTGGTCCACGGGATTAGGACCAGCGAGCGCTGTCTGTGGTCCACGGGATTAGGACCAGCAAGTGCTGTCTGCTTTCTGACAGTGGAAAATCTCCTTTAGCCCTTAGGAATGCAGGTGTTTTCTGCCTCTCCCTGCCCCTGTCCCTGCCTCTGTCCTAGCTAATCTGGTCCTGAAAACACATCTGTTCATGCACATATTGCTAATCCAGTCCCATATAATATTTACACAGTAAACACTAAGGCAAATAAGAACATTGCATTTATAGGTTAACAGTCAAAGTATTTGTATATAAACTCTGTCCCTGTCCCTGAGGTCTACAAACCAACACATACAGCTATAACACATACAACTACAACACATACAACACACTCCATAAAGTAAGAATCCCCTTATTAAATGTTACTCTTTATTAAAACAAGCTGCAGAGAAAATACTCTCTCTCTCTCTCTCTCTTACACACACACACACACACACACACAGAAATCCCTCAAACCGACAGACAGACACACGACTACATATTTACACACACACAGTCATACACACACATACACACACACCTTCTCACTCATTCATGAGGACACACACCCCAACACTACATCCCACTCAGATAGTCATGCGCACAAATACACTACCATGCAGATAAACTCCCCATCTGCTTCATAAAAACACATGCATGTGAGCACACTCACACACACACACACACACACACACACACAGTCTGTAAGGTACCTAGCCTCGGCTACTGTACAGCAGTAGCTGCCGCTGCGACGGCCTTCCCTCCGGCTAATCAGTTCATCCCTGGAACGCCGGCGAGTGAAGTAGTCCGTAAGTTTCCCAAAACTCGCCATTCCACAGGCCGTGTGTGCGTTAGCGTGCGTGTTAGCGTGTGTGTATGTTAGCGTGTGTATGTTAGCGCGTGCGTGTTAGCGCATGTGTGTGTGTTAGTGCGTTTGTGTTAGTGCGTTTGTGTTAGCGTGCGCGTGTGTGTGAAATGCTAGGGTCCTGTGTCAGGCTGTGACTGTCTGCTTCCAGCACTTCACCGTTCTGTCTCATTCCCTTACTCTCCTCCTCTCCCTCTCTCTTCCCCTCTCTCTCTTTTGCTGCCTCTCTCTCTCTCCCCTTCTTTCTCTCTCCCATCTCCTCTCTCTCTGTCTTTCGCTGCCTCTCTCTCTCCCCTTCTTTCTCTCTGCCTCTCTCTCTCCCCATCTCCTCTCTCTTTCGCTGCCTCTCTCTCCCCTTCTTTCTCTCTCCCCATCTCCTCTTTCTCTCTTTCGCTGTCTCTCTCTCTCCCCTTCTTTCTCTTTACCTCTCTCTCTCCCTATCTCCTCTCTCTCTTTCGCAGCCTCTATCTCCCCTTCTTTCTCTCTCCCCATCTCCTCTCTCTTTCGCTGCCTCTCTCTCTCCCTCTCCCCCTCTCACTCTCTCCCCACCTCCTGCAGACACCAGCATAAACACAGCAAGAGGAATCGTCTGCATCGACACAAATACACACACACACACACACAATAACTATAATGCCAAAAATAGTAGCATTTGTAACTGCCTGAACACTCTCCCCTGCAGTGAGGAAGAAAGCAAGAGAGACAGAGAGAGTGAGAGAGAGATAGAAAGAGAGAGACAGAGAGAGAAACAGAAAGAGAGAAACAGAGAGAGAGTGAGTGCAGAAGAGAGAGAGGCGATGTGAGATAAGGCAGATGGAGTCAGGATATTGTTTGATTCACTGTCGACTTCAGCACACACTCCTTCAGCACACACTCCTACAGCACACACTCCTACAGCACACACTCCTTCAGCACACACTCCTACAGCACACACTCCTATAGCACACACTCCTTCAGAACACACTCCTACAGCACACACTCCTACAGCACACACTCCTTCAGCACACACTCCTACAGCACACACTCCTTCAGCACACACTCCTACAGCACACACTCCTACAGCACACACTCCTATAGCACACACTCCTTCAGCACACACTCCTACAGCACACACTCCTACAGCACACACTCCTACACCTTGCAGCCACACTGTACCAGTTCTCTCCTTCCTTTGTTCAGGCTTTCCCTCTGACACACATCAGCAGATCCTTCGTTCTCTCTCTCCAGATCCAGAGCAAATAGTCCATATCTGTGGCTCTGTGTGTGTGTATGTGTGTGTGTGTGTGTGTGTGTGTGTGTGTGTGTGAGTGTGTGTGTGTGTATGTGTGAGTGTGTGTGTGTGTATGAGTGTGTCCAACAATAAATGCAGAAAATCAGATTTTGTCAGTAATCCAATCAACACGTTTACATGCACTTGGGTAATCAGGTAATGGGAAACCCCAGGTATAGATGAGTCGGGTAATAATTGGATTTGTACTTTTCAATCAGCCATTAATCTCAAAGAAGGATGTGATGTAAACTTCAAACGTCATGTACTAAAATGTACTACATTTCAGAATCCCCCTAAAAGTGTAACAATTTTGCAGGTGCTGAATTAAATTTTGTGAGCTGTTCCCACGGCATCTCTACAATCTATCTATACACACACACACACACACACACACAAACACACACATACACTCACACTCATACACATACACATACATACATACACACACACACACACACATACACTCACACTCATACACACTCACATGTACACACTCACATGTACACATGTGCGATTGCCAGACATTTAGATGCTTTAAGACTTTAGGGGTTCGGAAAAAGCCCAGTGTGACACATTTCACATATTCACAAAGAGACAGAGAGAGGGAAGTACGGAGAGAGAAAATGACAGGGAGGATCAATGAGACTTCAGGAGACCTCTGAACTACAAAACAAATAGCTATCTATCAGCATTAATAATGAACCACAGGCATTGACGTCTGTCTTTTCCTATCAAGTGCATGAATGTGTGTGTGTGTGTGTCTGTGTGTGTGTAAGAGAGAGAGAGAGAGAGAGAGAGAGAGAGAGAGAGACAGAGATAGATAATGTGCTCTAGATTGTTTTAGTGTACTTGGGTAATCAGATACTAAAGAAATGCATGTAAGTCACACAGACACAGATCAACATCCCCCTCTAGTGTTACTTTCACACACACACAAACACACACACAGTTTTTCTCTCTCACAAACACTTTCTGTCTCTCTCTCACACAAACACTGTTTCTGTCTCTCTCACACAAACATTGTTTCTCTCTCACTCACACACACTTGCTGTGTTCCAAAGTCTAGCTTGCATACAAGGTATGCTGCATCATAGTGAGCTGTTCTGTCACGATGAGCTGTTCTGTCACGGTGAGCTGTTCCATTACGGTGAGCTGTTCCGCTGTGAAGGATCCTTCAAATTGCATCATTTGAAGGACGCAACCCATGTATCCTACTGAAGCACAGTCTCTCTCACACAAACACTGTTTGTCTCTATCTCACCCACACACTGTTTCTGTCTCTCACATATAAACGCTGTTTCTGTCTCTCACACTCACTTGTCAGGACATAAATTCAAACATATATATGTACACCGGGCAGAGGACTCCAGAAACCCGTGGTGCACCATGCTGATGGGATGGGCAAAAGTTGTTTCAAGCAGCATGAACCGATGAGCCCTTCCTGTCAGGTGTCCAGCTCAGATGAATGGAGGTGGAGTGATGGTGTGGGTGAAGGTGGAGTGATGGTGTTGGTGAAGGTGGAGTGATGTTGCAGGTGGAGATGGAGTAATGGTGTGGGCGGAGGTGGATTGATGGTGTGGGGGATGTTTTCTTGGCACACCCGTGGTCCTCTGATACCTGTGGATAGACGTTTGTTCGGTTGGGTTTACCTCAGCACTGTGGCCAACTACAGCTACCAGGAAGTTCATCCATTGAACTGTTGACCCAGTGGCAGAAGGATACTTTCAGTAGGACAATCCACGATGGCACAAGTGTCATTTAATCATGTATTGGTTCCAGGACCATAAGTTTTCCTTGCTTCCCAGGCCTTCATAGTCCATGAAGCTGTCCTGTGTGTAACTGTGAGAAGCTGTCCTGTCTGCACGACGATTTCAGCATCTAGTAGAATCTATAAATCTATGAATCTGAGTCATAATGAGCTGCTTCATTTCTTAAGGCCAAAGGAGGTCCACCGTGCTACTTGATGGGTGACTAATAAAGCGGCCACCTGTAAGAGGTTCTGAGCAAGTAGTTAGTCAGGGCAGTTTTGGTATTAAAAATGTACAAACACATACACAGAGACACAAACACAGACAGCTGCTCTGTCTTTCTCTCACACACAGAGCATCAGAAATAAGGTTACGCTTTGAACTGATTTTCATAATGTCCTGCTCATGTCTACAGTATGAGTCACACATAAAAAACTGCAGTGAGTCACTCTACCTCACATAAACACACACACATGCACACACACACTCACGCACACACACGCACACATATGCATGCACACACAGTAGAGAATGCACACAGATAGAGTCATTCAGCCAAACTCTTCTCACACACACAGACATGCACATACACACACACGTGCACCCATATACACAGTAATAAGAGTGTAGATAGAGTCATACACAGAGCTGAGTCACAGGTGGCTCTCATCTAGCCCCAGAAACAGGGTGATACACAAGCCAAGCCTATGAAAAAGACCACTGTAAAGAACCTACCTTTGACTGCAAAGAACAGAACTCTCACCATGAAGAACAAACCACTCACCATAAAGAACAAACCACTCACCATGAAGAACTGACCACTCACCATGAAGAACCAACCACTCACCATGAAGAACAGAACACTCACCAAGAAGAACCAACCACTCACCATAAAGAACAAACCACTCACCATGAAGAACCAACCACTCACCATGAAGAACAAAACACTCACCAAGAAGAACCAACCACTCACTATAAAGATCAAACCACTCACCATGAATAACCAGCCACTCACCATGAAAAACCAACCTATCATGAAGAACCAACCACTCACCATGAAGAACAAACCACTCACCATGAAGAAACACTCACCATGAAGAACCAACCACTCACTGTAAATAACTCTCATCATAAAGACCCAACCACTCACCATAAAGACCCACATGCATTATTCAGTATGATAACACCGTTGCATTCTTGCATTACTACTGAATAACTCCACTGTGACATTCCCACATGACTACTGAATAACTCCACCACAATATCCTTACATAACTACTGAATAACTCCACCATTATATTCAGATAAGCACCCTTCATTTTGGTCATTTTGATCATAATCCAGACTACTGTGGTACACAGCAAAAAGTGACACACTGTTTGGCTTCAGTGTATGTGTTGAAGAAGATGTGCTTACATTTGTCATTTCTGAAGTACATCAGTGATCTGATGTGATCTGATGCTTTAATGGACAGTTTGTGATTGGCTGAACTTCTGATAGATGAACTTCTGACTGGATGAACTTCTGATGCTCTACACTGCTGCCTTTACAGTGTGAGGATATGAAGGCACAGAATTACTGTCCTAGAGGAGTATTGCTTTTGCTGACATATCAAACTGGGAATAATTATACATTTATAATATTTATTTTGTTCTGCATTCAGTTTATTTGCTTTCTTGTTTGTATGCATTAGCTGTCTTTAAAATGAGAGCTCTTAATGGACTATACTTAATATGTATGTAAATATTTATGTAAAAATATGTAAATAAATTAAAACACACACTTGCACACTGCATGATAATGAGAAACATACTCAATGAGTTCATCCATCCCCAGTGACAACTTCTACACCGCTTCCTCCATTCTGCTGAAACAGAGAGAGTATGGGGGAGGGAGAGAGAGAGAGAGAGAGAGAGAGAGAGAGAGAGAGAGAGAGAGAGAGAGAGAGAGAGAGAGAGAGAATTATGTCTTCAGTTTCTTTTAGAGGGTACAAGAGAAAATACATATAACAAGGCCACACAAAATGTGAGGACTTTTCAAAACACAGATAAAAAGTGAGGACTTTTCAAAGCACAGATAAGCTCATGTGGATCTAATGAACAAATGGACATAATTAAAGGAACAAATCTCTCCACCAGCACCATTCAAACTTTCTATTAAGAAAAGAAGTGAAACTCCACAACAGATCAGTCAAACTTCATTTCTTTTTTAATTTTTAAAAATGTTTTCACAAAACCCAAGATAAACATGGTTGAAACAAATACATTTTAAAAACTATTTTAGTTTTAGTTGGATAGCTTGAAATGGTTTATGTGAACAAGTCTGTAAACTCATGCTTTAACTCATATTATTCTCTAATATATAATCTCCTCTTGTACTTGTGCAAACCTGATTTCCCTGTGGCTTCATTCTACTCCTGCCCTTATTAACATGCTGCCCTTAATACTGCTTTAATGACTCGTAATAGTTACAGGTGTTACTGCTTTAAAAAAGAATGAAAGAAGGAATTATTCTCCAGATGATGTTATAATGCATAAATGCACGTTTTTGTTTGTTTACTTTTTTCACTTTTTGTTTACTCCTTTAAATTAAATGTATAATAATTGATACTATTTTAATCAATGTTTTAATCTCTAGAAAACAGCAACATCTAATGTGTTAATATGAATTTTGAATGTGTGTGTGTGTGTGTGTGTGCAAGCCCCCAGGATAAAAGCTGGCACTGTGTCAGAGCGTCCATACAGGTTCAGACAGAGGTATACACACACACACACACACACACACATACACACTTATACCCAGACACAATACAAGTAATACATATATTTCTCAACTACATGTCCAAGTTACTACCACCCACCACGACACGTACCTAGTGAGACCCCACATACCTAGTGAGACCCCACATACCTAGTGAGACCCCACATACCCAGTGAGACCCCACATGCACAGTTATAGTTCTCCCATTACAAACAGGTCAGAGTCACGCCCGTGTGTGTAGAGAACCTCACTCACAGAGTCCACGTCTGTGTAGAGAAGCTCACTCACAGTCCGTGTGTGTGTAGAGAACCTCACTCACACAGTCCATGTGTGTGTGTAGAGAACCTCACTCACACAGTCAGACAGAAAGACATTCCACAATGGCCTTTCCATGTGTAAACACTGCTCTGACTAATGTTCGCTACTGTTCACACTGCTGTTGGACTGAGCTGTACTATACAACCAGTGGTAGACTTCTCAGAATAAACGCCAACATGGCCAATAGTAGAAGTTTCCAGGTCAGGACACCATTGCTCCCCTTTCTTCAAACCCTAACCTAACCCTAACCCTAACCCTTCAAAACAGATTAGGTGAGTACTGAAACCAATTTACAACCCCAAGTCAGAAAAAGCTGGGACTATTTACAAAATAAATAAACAAATAATATTTTTAAAACCTACACTGACTTTTATGTCATTTCACATTGTATGAACCCAAGATATTTCATGTTTCATCTGGTCAAGTACATTCCATTTGTTAATATACATCAATTCCTGCATTTCAGACCTACAACACCAAAAAGGTTCCAAAAAAAGGTTGGTTGGGGTCAATTCAAGCCAAGTAATGAAGTAAAGCTTATGTGTAAAGATGTGATCTCAAACCAGTGATGTGAAGAGGTGAATGTAACCGTGATTTGGTACAGGAGGTGAAAATGTAACCATGATATGGTACAGGAAGTGAATGTAACCATGATTTGGTACAGAAGGTGAATGTAACCCTGATTTGGTACAAGAGGTAAATGTAACCATGATTTGGTACAGGAGGTGAATGTAACCATGATTTGGTACAAATGAAGAGCAAGTGAGAAGCAAAGATGACCAGAGGATCTTCAGTTTGTCAACAAATGTGTGAAAAAATTATTGAAATATTTAAAACAATCTACTACAGAGAAATATTGGAAGGGATTTCACATTTCTCCCTCTACAGTGCAATTGAGAAGAATGACATGGACAAGGGATAACTCTGGCAAACCTTTGTCAAGCATTACAATATGGAGTTACATTCACAAACTGCCATCTGTGCAAAACAGAAGCCTCATGTCAACCATGTCCAGAAGCAGCTTCGACGTCTCCAGGCTCAGAAGCATCTGAGATATACCATCACACAGTGGAAACTTGCTGTGGTCAGATGAATCAGTATGTATCAATATTCCATGACTGGTTGCTGTGTACTCTGTAGCAAAGATGAAAAGGACCATCCAGACCAGTGACGATGGTATGGGCTGGTGTCAGTGCCCTTGGTAAAGGCAG
>JAOYMR010026790.1:5560-17045 GCA_025802075.1 Tenebrosternarchus preto | reverse complement strand
TCTCTCTCTCTCTCTCTCTCTCTCTCTCTCTCTCTCTCTCTCTCTCTCTCTCTCTCTCTCTCTCTTTCTCTGTCTGGTTCTCTTTCTCTCAATCTCTCTCAGTTTCTTAGCACAGTCCAAATTCAAAAAGCCAGAATATCCAACATGGTGAGAATATGTGATGAAACACAGAAGCTACACACAAAAGAAAACCACAGGAAAATGTAGACTAATGAAAATACACATGAAAAGAAAAACAAACAAGGCTAAGTGAAATAAGGAAATCCAAAACATTAGCAGCATGTACATCAAACAATGACCAATAACAAACTGAAGTGAAACAGACAACATAAACACAAAACAATCATCTGAAAACAAGAGACACGGGCAGAAACTCTGAAGTAACAACAGGGGTGAAAGTAGGTTTAATTTCTTGCCAGTACTATAATCTACATTGCTTTATATCTCTCTTCAGCTGCTCTTTAAAAAAGAACTTTTCAATATTTTAGTTGACCTACGTGTTATGTACAGAAAAGAATTTCACTTGTCTTGAAATGTTTTACTCATTATTTACAGTAATATGCTCATGTCAATCGTCATATGACAGAAAACACCTGAGCAGCGCTCTGTGATTTTAGAATTACCACACAATATCACGAAAGAGATACACATTTTTATTTAGGTGATGTTTCGCACCAAACACCCTGCCAAAATACGACAGATAGCAAATAAATGAGCTGTCTGCAGCAGGGGCATGCAGCACAGATCAAAATCGCTGCAGGACTATTTCAGGTTGACTTAAGTGTTGGATAAGGAGAAAAGCGCACATGTTACTGGGAGATGTGTTATACTTAAACAGACTTATTTTGAACGTGGGTTTCGGCCAGCAGAAACCCTCTTATCTTGCCACTGCTATGCACCACCCGTCAATCTTATAACGGTCCGTAGTACCAGGGCGCACCAGCTTACCTTCACCCCTGAATACCAGGAGTCATTTTACTCACAAAATAAAACCCATTCAGCTACTGATGTGCATGTTTCTTACGAAACTGTCAGATACAGACTCCGTGAGGGCCACAGCTCAGCACTGTACATCTCGACTGGCATTTGAAAGAGAACCTCAGAACGGGCAGGTGCCCCACTCTTCCTCAGTATTATCTATTCCTCATTATTTAGTACGTCCTCTTGATTAAATATTGCCTTTCTATAGTTTGCATACTGATGGTTTCCTCTGGGCTACTTTAGCACTCAACTAAGCCAGTTTCTTGGAAACCATTCGCTTGGATATTGAGTGGGACCTGATATCTTCTGCCTTCCTGGTTTTGACCTACGGCTGCCATGGCTTTTGCTTTTGAAAGTCCTGTATGGTTTTAGATGTGTCCTCTGAACTGTGACTTACGCCTTATTGTAACATTTGGGGTGGATGGAGTGAAACATGAAAGCATGATAGAAACAAACATGAGGCATGGAGAAAAGACAACAGGGGATTTATAAAACAAAAATACAACACAGAGTATCACACAAAACATACAGGAAACCTTCACTAAAAGGAACTAACAAACACCACATGTATGTTAACAACCGTGGCAAATAACAGAGAAACATGGATACATAACCGAAACTAACCCAGCAGGGAACAAGATAATAACACAATACCAAACTAGAGTAGAGACTAATCTGATATGACACTAAAGGGAATAACAGGAAATGGACTTCACACAACAAATCTAAACACAAAAGACCAACAAGAACTTTACATAAAGCTAAACTCTAAAGGTGCTAGGAAACTATTATAAGGGGAGGAAAGGAAGACCAGGAGGACCGAAAGGAGGGAAGCAATTAAAGGTAAGGGTAATCAAGAATAAGAAATATAAATAACACATGTGAATTAACCAAAAGCATCCAGAACACTAGAGCTTGCGAGAGAACCAGGGGGAACTGACCAACCATGAGACACTCTTTGGAGAGAACCAATAGCCAGCAAAGGAAAGATAAACTGAAGAGCTATAAATAGAGGAGTAAATCAAAGTAAAGGAACAGGTGAGAGAAGGGAGAATGAGGGAAATAAACAAAACCAGGAATGGAGTGGAAACCCAAAGTAAAACAGGGAACAGGTGAGAGAAGGGATAATGAGGGAAATAAGCAAAACCAGGAACAGAGTGGAAACCTAAAGTAAAACCAGGAGAGGACTATGGAATCCTGTCACTTATCTTGTATTCAGCTTGGATTTGTCCCTATCTCTAAACTCAATCTGTTAGCATCTGAATTAATTTGATCTGATACAGGTAGAGTGAACCTATAATGTATACATACAATGTATTCTATAATGTTTAACACCAGCAAACACTGGAATGATGAAATTAATGAAGCCAATAAGAAGCAAATATTGTATTTCTGTCTGTTATATAGAGCAGAAGTTAAAGGGATTTATTTTGCTGTTCAACAGTTGGGTCTGTTTAGTGTAGTTTTCACCATAAAACGCAGTTTTCATATGCCAGTGCAAATGCTATGTGAAGAAAACAGTCTCAAACTTCAGACCTGATTTAGGTCCCTCAAGAATGTGTTACATCAACTTTCTGAAAGCATATCAAATCCCAACCTAAGACCACATCTGCACTATTGTCACAAGGGAATTTAATATTGAAATCCAAACAAACTGGTCTACCTATGAACAGGTTATGTCATCGTTTTATGTTTACATCATTTCTTTTCGGACAACCTGATTGTCTAGTGTCCATGTATGCAATGTACCAAAAACTATGAGAGAGAGAAACAGAAAGAGAGAGAGAGAGAGAGAGAGAGAGAGAGAGAGAGAGAGAGAGAGAGAGAGAGAGAGAGAGATGGGATACTGGGAGAGAGATAGAGGCAGACAGACCAACAGAGAGAGTCATGCCAATAACATTATCTTAAAATTGAATTGGCAAGATGGTGGTGAGGGGTTGGATGGGGGTGATGTTTGTAATTCTTTGTGCTGTGTCATTACTATTAGCCTTCACTTGAATTGGCTTAATCCATCATCCAGAGCTCATTCTACTATACAATATCACACAACACTGTTTGGATTATTTTGTATGGATCCTTATCTGTCTCTAAATGTGATGTATTACTCTTCTATACCATAACATCAGGGCCCTTTTCTTATGATCAAAATCAAGAAGATATATGAGGTGTCTGCATCTCTTCTGCAGTGCTGTTTGTTTAATCAGAGTCTATTAGATTGGCCAGTGGGTCATTTTGCATTTTCCTGAGGCATATTATACCTCAATGTAAAGCTCAACTTGCAGCCTCAGGGCACAGATGACTAATCAAGCATAGACACAGTCCTGAAAGTTCTACTGGGGAAAAATGGACTGTTTAACATAAAATCTAAAATTACTGGCAGGTGTAGTGAATGATTATCTCATTACCATGGCACATGTCAGAGGTGACATATATCAGGCAGGATATGAACGGTCAGTTATAGAAATTTGATGTGTTGGAAGCAGAAAAAATGGTCAAGTGTAAGGATTTTGACCCAAACTGTGACGAGGATCAAGCAGTGGTCCTGGCATGTAGATGTTACTGTGATATGTTCCACCTAACAAAATGCTGTTGTAGACCAAGGACACCCCTTTGGTATTCAGTTATTGCATGATAATGCTTCACACTGCAATAACTGTTCAAAAGTGGTTTGAGGAGCATAAACACTGAATTGGCCTTCAAATTCCTGAGCTCAGTCTGATCAAGCATCTGTAGGATGTGCTAGAAAAACAATTCTCATCCATGGGGACTCCACCTCGCATCTTACAAGACTTCCACACTGGCAGGGTTGCTTTTGAGACATGAGTGGGTCCTAAACAGTATTAGACAGAATGCATGTCTAATTTCACTGCTTTACTTCAATAATAAGTTTGATGGAGTTCACATCAAGAAAGATCTCACATGCACAGCCAACACCGGTTCCCTGGCTAACAGAGTCCATCAGTGTTTTAGACCCTCAAGAAAGCAAACATCCCCTGTTTTCACCATGCTCTACCAGAGCACCACAGAGAGTGTTCCAACCAACTGCATCAGTGTCTGGTTTGGTAGCTGCAGCATCTCTGATCACAAGACTCTACAGAGAATAGTGTGGACAGCTGAACATTATCAACACAGTTCTACCCCCTGTGAAGAACTTCCACTCACACAGCACGTGCAAAGCATCCAGTATTGTGAATGATCCCTCCCACCCATCTCACAATCCATTGGCTCCTCCTCCATCCACCAGAAGGTTCTGCAGAAGGTTCTGGCTATCATACTCTCAAACATGAGTCTTCTGTGAACTTACTATTTACAGCACCAACATACTCTGACATGACTCATGCTGTATTCTGTGTTACTTTTAATGTCACATAAAAGTCTTTTCATAAACATTTATTTTTATTTTATTTTGGAAAAAGACTTCTATGAGTGCAATTATCACACATTTCCTGGCATTTAGTCCCACTACAGTATGCAGCTATAAGAAACCTAATCCCACCTTCATCTCATGCACTCCTTCAGTGTTGCTTATTCCTGGAAATGAAAATGCAATCATGTTTACATTCTCTTTGTCTAACGAAGCTACTGACCAGTACATAAACACAGATACACTCACTTTACCAGGAACATGTATTCAGACTACATGTTGCCCTGCGCAATGTTTACTGCCTCCAACTTTCAGTGTCACTTGGATCTGACCACAGGACAGTTGTGACATGGATATGTTTGGGTGACAGTTCAGAGAAGTAACACCGACACATTTAAAACCTCCAGCTACACCTGCTGTTACTGATATTCCACCATAACACCACTACCATGTCAGTGTTACTACTGTTGCATAACAGTCTCAATGGTCAACCACCCAAATAATAACCAGTTGGCAGTGGACCTGTGGAAATCAGAAAACCTGATTCCCTGATGTCACCTGTTTAATCAGTTGATCGCAGCCTTATCACAGCTGATCAATTGCTTGGTTGGAAGAAACTCTGCAGACTCTCCAGCACTTTGTGTACTAGACTGTCCAACTGTAACAGTCTACAAAAGAAACTGGTTTAATTTTTTCTTTCTCTGTTTCTCTCTCTGATAATTGATCACCTCCCTGCTTGTGAGAGGAGAAACACCTAAACCTTTTTTTCTGTCTAATAACGTCTCCTCCTCTCTCTCCCCATATCTCTTTCTCTTTTTTGTTTGTGTACTAAAAGGTGATTACTCTTCAAATAAGACATACATTACACATATTTTTAGATGTTTTATAATGTATGATGCTTATTATCCCCTCCTCTCCCTCTCTCCTCCTCTCCCTCTCTCGATGGTGCAATCAACTTGCCTCACTGTGCATGAGCAATTAAATGTGACAAACAGACAAGCTGTTAAAATTGTCTTTAATCTTAGACCAGGAGTGTGTGACGTACCTTTCCCACAGACAACAACCATTATTTATCTCGCCTGAAGAGGTTTAACAAAGGTGCAAAAAAAAAATCAAGCAGCTTTATTTCAAATTCATGTCTAGGCCAAAAAGTTTGGGCCTATTTTTTTATTTTTTTTTATCTTTTAAACACAGCGTATGCTATGCTCACTAGTGTGCTCAACCTTCGAACAGGGCTGTTCATAACAAGATTGCATATGAATTTCATGAGCTTTTACTGGACAACTTAAAAGGATCTAATGGCATAATCCGTCAGGCCACTTCTGAAGAGAAGTCCATCATTACAGTGGCCTCTGCTTAGAGTGGCTGGCTGAGTGCTGTTTGGCGAACACACTTTCCTTTTCAAAGAGCTCTCATGATAGACAGATTGAGGGTTTGGAACTGAATTGATTGATTTTTGCATCACCCTGACAAACTGGGGAATAAAATCAAAGAGAGATTCAGCCGATGCTTGCATGGGTGGTGGCTGGATGCTGCAAGCAACTGTGATTACCAGATGTCTGATTCACCTTTGACCTCAAACCACAGAGCATCATGGGTCATAGAGAGAGAAGGATTTACACGTGACACTCAGATGGGAGATTTGACAGTACTATCAGACAAAATGCTATGTTTCAGAACCAAAGATAGACATTACACTGATAAAAAGCTACAATCAAACTCTCACAGGTTACGACTGATCAAAGAAGGTATAACAAGCCTAACAATCAATGTTAAAACTACTGAAACTTACACCCTGGGGGTCCATCTAAAGCATTAAAATAAATACTGACTCTAAATACTGACTCTAAGCACATTCCCTCAAAAAAAATAACACATTGAAGAAGTCATGGGCTGAACATCAAAAGCACGTTAGAGTTTTAGCTCAAGCTGAAGGAGGCCTTTGAAGTAACCTTAGTACCCTGCCAGATGATGCTGTGATGTTTCAAAGTAAGAGACATCCCTATATACATACAAGAACTAAAATATGTCCACATCTCCTTCCCAGTCATGTAAAGGAATGTCCTAGAGATATGAGGAGCATTTTGTTCAACCCTACTGTTGCGAAACAGAATGAGAATTTAAATAAATTCATTAGGCAATACACTGATTATGCAAGAGAGGTCTACCTTGAAGAATCATAAGTGTATGAGCTAAAGCCAACTGCTGTTTGCATTTCAAGGGGACTTCTGTTCGACTAATTGACCAGATACAGAAAGAGGCTGACAAAATTTGAACCAAATTCTCCTTCTCAGATTTAGCACAGTGGTCAACTATGAAGGGCTGCTATTGAGTTATAAAGATGAAGATAGATTACATCTGTCAATCTGTAATTTTTAAAGGTTGTCAAGCCAAATACAGAAAAATGAATGAATAAATGAACCTTTCGATACTTTTTTGAGTTAGATTGATGGGTGTGACCCAATCATAAAAAAATGCTGAATGCCATATATCATCTTATTTGTCCTTCTTCTCAAGAATATGCAATTAGAATAGAATACAACATTTATATACATCTGGAAATTACAAGGCGGATGTAGTTTCCAAATGCATAAATAAGCAGAGTACATATACATTGCTTTCATACAGTCATGGCCAAAAATGTTGGCACCTCTGACTTTTTTTCATAAAATGAAGTATTTCTTCTATAAAATTATTGCAATTACACATGTTTTGTTATACACATGTTTATTTCCTTTGTGTGTATTGGAACAACACAAAAAAGCAGACAAAAAAGGTAAAATTTAATGCAAAAACAAAATTGTGGAAAAATATCAACAATCTTAAGATTACAAGTCCATCTCCAGAGATCTTCATATGGTGCATAACATAATCAAGAAGTTTACAACCCATGGTACTGTAGCTAATCTCCCTGGATGTGGACAGAAGAGAAAAACTGATGAAAGGTTGCAACGCAGGACAGTCTGGATGGTGGGTAAGCAGAGCCGTCAACATCTGAATGAAATGAAACGCTATGGCAGGAGAGCCAGGAGGACCCGACTGCTGACACAGAGACATAAAAAATCTAGACTGCAGTTTGCCAAAATGTACATGAGCAAGCTAAAATCCTTCTGGGAAAATGTCTTGTGGTAAATCTCATCGTTCTGCTATTTACCGAAAATGGAATGAGGCCTAAAAAAAAAGAACACAGTACCTACAGTCAAATATGGTGGAGGTTCGAAGATGTTTTGGGGTTGTTTTGCTGCTTCTGGCATTGGGTGCCTTGACTGTGCGCAAGGCATCATGACATCTGAAGATTACCAAAGGATTTTGGATCACAATGTAGGGCCCAGTGTCAGAAAGCTGGGCTTGCAGGTCATGAGTCTTCCAACAGGACAATGACCCCAAACATACATCAAACAGAATCCAGAAATGGATGGAAACAGAGTGCTGGAGTGTTCTGAAGTGTTCAGCCATGAGTCCAGATCTAAATCCCATTGAACACCTGTGAAGAGAGCTTAAAATTAATGTTGGGAGAAAGCACCCTTCAAGTATGAGAGACCTGGAGCAATTTGCAAAAGAAGAGTGGTCCAAAATTCCAGGTGAGAGGTGTAAGAAGCTTGTTGATGGTTACAGTAAGCGATTGATTTCAGTTATTTTTTTCCAAAGGGTGTACAACCAAATATTAAGTTGAAAGTTTTTTTGGAGTTTTGCATACAATTATGTCAAATTGACCTTTTTGTTTTGTTCGAATATACACAAAGGAAATAAACGTGTATAACAAAACAAGTTGCACTAATTTTATGGGAGAAATACGTACAGAAAATTTTCAGAGGTGCCAACATTTTTGGCCATGACTGTAAAACAAGTTATAATCATTATGGAAGCTGCATAAGCATTTGCTATAATGACATTATGCAATATGCAAAAAAAACAAATAAATAAATTTAAAAATGTTATGCAAATGAAATACAGCTGTATAGCATATGTATGTCAACATGACTCATATCTATGAGATAGCTGACATTAAAATGAAGAAGAAGGCTTTTCTTAACATGATAGGTGCTGAGAAAACTGAGAACTGACATGTAAGTTAAATATGTAGGCTATTTGCAATTTTTTTTGTGTTTCCCAAAGTACACTGAAATTTGATTACAACTGTACATAGACCACTGTGCTTAGTCTCAAGGACATTCATAATTCAAAAGACAGTATATCTACACTGCTGAACATGTCCCTCTCTCACAAACACACACACACAGTAGAGGGAACAGCTTTTCTCATGTTTGCGATGCTAATACTGTTGCAGTAGTAACTAAAGAGCTCCACTTCATCTGCTGTCTCACACGGGCAACCGGGAGAGGGGAAGGTGAGACACCTGTCTGTCTGTGCAGAATAAGACCTGTGATCTGACTGTGGGTCCTCCCACAACTCCACACTGTCACCAAACATGTGGCTAACCACGTGCTAGCCATAGATTAGCCAGTCCCCCTGACATGGCTAGCTACTTTTTAGCAAGGTCCTTTGCATGGGTAGTTACTGGTCCCATGTGACCTCCCCATTCTAATATACACAGTGTTTCTCACACATATACCATTCCACTTGGGCTCGCTGGGTGTGATACTGACCACATGACTAAATTCAGCACCCAAATGTTATTACACAGCAGCGATGGAAGTATTTCAGCACTGGATACACATACTCTAACATGTGTCTTAGTTCTCAGTCTGAACCCTCCCACACTTCATATGACTTAAACTAAAGGCATTTAAAGCCTGTGTATCTCACTACACAGTGATCTGGGTCCATAGGAATGTCTTTGAAAATGTAGTGCAGCAAATTGAAACCAAAATTACCAAAATACTCGTTAATACTGTGAAACTATTAGGACCTTTTTGGTGATACTAATGAGCAGTGAATACATTTGCTTCTAAACTGGAATTTCAGCCACTGTCATCCTGAAGTATCCGACATGTTTGGTTAACTCCCTCTTTATACACCCCTGCTTCAACTTGTGAGTTAATTACCAGGTTTAGCAGGTGTGTTGAAGTGCGGAAAAGCAAAGTGTGTTGGACTTTGGTTCAGCAGAAGTGGAACTGTGTAGTCCTCCTGCAAACGGTCCCAAATTCACATCAACATAAGAGACAGGTCTCCTGTTCACCCTTCAAATGGAGGTTTAAGTTAGATTTGCTAAAACAGCAAGTTGCTTTCAAATGTCAATCATTCCCACATCACCCGATTGGCTGTCACTGTTACTGACAGAAAGGCCCACCCTCTATTAGAGTTTCAATGAAAAGACATTGTAAGCAAAGAAGGAACTAGCTGACGAACATATCTAGGACAGTGTTGTGAAGAAAATCCCTTTGTTAACTGAGATGGTTGGAGCAACTCCATACTCATTAAAATGTTTGCCCTATTTGAATTCAGGTGCTACAAAATGTAAAACTGGTACTGTCCAGTATTTATTTGGAAGATAAAATTCCCATACCAATCTTAAATTTGCATTTTATACTCTAAATGTAAATAAATATAAATAAATAAACAAAATAAATAAATAAAGTCATCCTCTCTATTGCAAAACTATTTATTTCCTTTTCAAGTAAAGGTATTCTTAAAGTCTGTTTAGACATTAAAGAAGCCAAAAAAAACCCCACATTTTAAACACCCCCCCTCCCCAATACTGAAAAAAAATGTTTGAAGTTCAAAAAGTGTCCAACACCAAAAGCTGCTTTTCCCAGCCATTAGACATCAATGAAAGTGGCACTATCAGTTGACAAAACTGGCTTAACGTCAGAGAAGAGCAATCCTGCAGCTCTGCCAAGGCCTCTCCAAATCAAACACAACATTAAAACACAGATGACAACAAAAATGGTGGGTCTGGGTGCATGTAATTGCTCGTTTTACTGTACTGATTTTCAGTAGCCTTAGGGGATATGGGCACCAGGTCCAGTATGGACTTTCTGAGTTAATATCAAAGAGCTGTTGGTGCTAACGTGTTTGTGCATATGTCTCACTGGGGTTGTGTATTTAAAAAGGGAGCCGACTATGTGTGATGACCACGAATTGTGTTCTTCCTACCCCTGACTATGAAATCTGAGCCAGTGCTGGGTGCACACATCTCTTCTATTTAATTTCCCTTGGTAGGATAAATAGTTGATCAATTATGTGTGTGTGTGTATGTGTGTGTGTGTGTGGATGTACACCAATGGGTGCTTATTTAAATGCAAATTGAATCAGCGTTCCATCATTATATTTACAACATTTAAATAAGACAGCAAGAACCGAGGCAGAATAAGCATGAATGTGAATATCTATCCTCCTTTGCTAGGGTGTCTGAAGGCTGCCTACTGTAGATGAATAATTTATGTCAGATATTTACAGACATTCATACAGCCAATATTTCCATGTACATGTGGATCTGCTACACCTGTGTGCTGAATAACAACCAATGAGAGTAACCGCACTGGGGCAGGCGCATACATAATTAATGACCCACAAAGTCTCCCCTCTGTTAGACAAATCAAATACATATCAGTGTGTTTACGTGTGCTGAAGTTGTTGCACAACACAGGCAAACCTTTTTATAGTTGTAATATGAGGTAGCATCAATAGAACTGACAAAAGTTTAGTTTATTTCTTCTTCTGTTTTGTTAGCAAGTTCTTAGAATAAGTACAGATGTCAAAATGTGTTAATTTATGTATTTGACAGCATCTGCCATTTTGAAGGCTACTGCAAAAACCTGAATGTGTTCACATATTATAAGGTGATGGTCCAAACAGCAACACGTTACTCCCCAAGTGCTGAGTAAACAACATCACACGCTTTGCCATTGTCTGATATAAACAAGAAAGAAATCCTGGCAAAAGATAATGACTTGACAAGCCAGGGTCCACCTCAACAACTGCACTGTGGGAAGCTGCACTGAGTGACAAATTTCGACCCTCCTAAACTGTGTTATTAACTGATTTAAACCCTGTGCAAATATGAGGGAGAAGCTCCGTTTCGCTGTTTGATTTTCAGTGACATTTCACAGTGACATTATGCACATTCTGAATACAGTACGTCAGATTGGGAATGTATGTTACAGTAGAGTACGTGATGTTAAACACAGTAGAGTACGTGATGTTAAACACAGTAGAGTACGTGATGTTAAACACAGT
>JAOYMR010026789.1:0-17046 GCA_025802075.1 Tenebrosternarchus preto | reverse complement strand
TTTTTTTCATGCAGCATGTGTACCTGTAAGCAGCCCTTTTCTGAAGAAGCACTGTTTGTTCATTTGTTTGTTCATTTTTTGTGTGTTATTGCCTTTGTAATGGCAGCTTGTTTTTCTTACTGCCGTTAGAGTGGTAGCCTGTTTTGAATGTGTTATTGCTTTTGAATGGGCAGAGTTTTATAACTGAAATAAACATTTTTTGTTAAATTGGTGTAATTTCTTAATTTTTTATTATTTAATTTAGTACCAAGTTTTTTTTAAGTAATTGGTTAAAATATTGACGATTAACGTTTGACACGCTTTACTATTTTGAGATTTAGCTAAAAACTAAGTTGTGTGCCATATGTTTTTTGTGTTTATTTAAAGTCGAGAAATTAAATTAATTATATAGTTCTTACTATAACTATTATAGCATGTAGCATTTAAAAATATATACATTTCTAAACAAAGTATTTAAGTTCAGGAAAATCAAAAATTTAAATAAAAATGATTTCACTAAAATATTTTTTAAAAGTTTTCTAAACTTAAAAATTATATTACATGAACTTAAAATGTATTAGGTAATCGGTTACCACAAAAGTTTTGAGTTTTGTGAACTTGTTGGGTTTTACAGTGCACTCACACTCACAGACCCACACTCACAGACTCACACCATTTTCTGGTCCCATCAAGAGTACATATGTAATTTGCATATGAAAAGAACCCAGAGATTCATCTTAGTTTGGAAACGAGCTGCTGCTTTCAGCGGTTGGCATGGTGAACTTTGGAAAGGACAACACACGAGGAGTCATGGAAAAGCCCGAGAGGGCAGAACTGAACCCTGTGGAGGCAGATGGATGGACGGACACGTTGTCAGATGCCACTACCATCTTCTGCCTCTCCAGAGAGAAGGGAGGATCCTCCACGGAGGACACAGCTTGCTCTCGTCCTGTCCGTGTTAAACAGACTCTGAAGAGGACAAGGCTCTGTGATGATGATCATTAACACTGTTTATCAACCGTTTTTGCAACCATGAATATGGAATTAGAAACAGATATTATTTGTGTCTAGTGGTGGACTGATTTTTTGAGGTATTAATAAAAAATGTGTATATATAAGCAGGCACATGATCAAAGGTTGCTAAACACCGACTGGAAAACAAAAATATAACGGACACTGAGCACATTCCACAGTGTTGGTGAAACAAGTCTGTTCCCAAAGCTTCTTCACAACAACCAGTTCAGATGAAAACAAAACGAGCGTTGAGATTACACAATGGCAAGCCTGCTGGCACGTTTCTGGCTGTGTGCCAGTCCTGTGCCCGCCAGCGATGCCCACCAGAGGGGCCATGCTGTCAGGCAGGCGGGGTGGAGAGAGGGCACTGGCTCGGGATTGGTTTTAAATTCTTTTGTCTCTCTTCGTCATCTTGAGTGGGGAAGGGGCCGACCAGAATTTAAGCCACCACTAGCAGACTGTAGCTGAACAGAATGAGCTTGATGGATGTGAATCTGAGCGTTTTCTCTTCTGTATTTCTGTCTTTGCTGTCAATGTAGATGGTGGTGTGTATTAATCAGTGTAGATGGTGATGTGTAGTAATCAGTGTACATGGCGGTGTGTAGTAATAAATGTAGTAATCAGTGTAGATGGTGGTGTGTATTAATAACTGTATAAATCAGTGTAGATGGTGGTGTGTAGTAATAAATGTAGTAATCAGTGTAGATGGTGGTGTGTATTAATAACTGTATAAATCAGTGTAGATGGTGGTGTGTAGTAATAAATGTAGTAATCAGTGTAGATGGTGGTGTGTAGTAATCAGTGTAGATGGTGGTGTGTATTAATAACTATTAATCAGTGTAGGTGGTTGTGTGTTGTAATCAGTGTAGTAATCAGTGTAGATGGTGGTGTGTATTAATAACTATTAATCAGTGTAGATGGTGGTGTGTAGTAATAAATGTAGTAATCAGTGTAGATGGTGGTGTGTATTAATCAGTGTAGATGGTGGTGTGTATTAATCAGTTTTTATTCCAGCCCTATTTTATTCCAGCATTTATTCCAGCCCTATCAATATACACTCAGATTTAGATCACCTACAAATACACACAGAGCAGCAAACACAAGCCAGGTCTGATATGCTTTAGTTTACTTCTCTGTCAGAGAATTTAAATCTGATTCTGACTCTGTCTGATTACTGGTCTAGACAGTGGTTGGGAGGGGGCAGTATTATGGGTATGACCACACAGAGGCGTCTCAGGTGTCTGACCCCTCACTGACCCCATCCCCCAGTTTTCCGACCTCTATAAAACCTCACAGCCTTCCGGTCCAGACACACTGCTGCCGCTTCCCTCAGGAGTCAAACAGATCTCATCCAGCCCTGTAAAGTGATTATGGAGAGTCTATTGCCAAGTCATTGGAAGCCATTAGGAGCTCATCTCAATGAGGCTGGTAATGCATGATAATGTAATTCTACTCCAACAAATCAGGTCAAAGGCATATTTTAACACTCAGGGATTAAATATCATATTTCGTTTAAATTTCCAGAATTAATCTTGTATAAATATTTACTGAATGAAACAGTTGCAGGAACATTTAAATTTTCCATGGGATGCTGATGATATCAGACATACAGACATACACAGAATCTGAGTATAAGTTCTATTTTCCAGTCAGATACCTTGTATTTGATGTTTGGTTACACAATCACGACTGCAGCCAGTGAGAGTGTGTGTGTCTGAGACGAGCGAGTGAGAGTGTGTGCGTCTGAGATGAGACAGTGAGAGTGTGTGTGTCTGAGATGAGCCAGTGAGAGTGTGTGTGTCTGAGATGAAACAGTGAGAGTGTGTGCGTCTGGGACGAGCCAGTGAGAGTGTGTGCGTCTGAGACGAGACAGTGAGAGTGTGTGTCTGAGATGAGCCAGTGAGAGTGTGTGTGTCTGAGACGAGCCAGTGAGAGTGTGTGCGTCTGAGACGAACCAGTGAGAGTGTGTGCGTCTGAGACGAGCCAGTGAGAGTGTGTGTCTGAGATGAGCCAGTGAGAGTGTGTGTGTCTGAGACGAGCCAGTGAGAGTGTGTGTGTCTGAGACCAGGACCTTGCAGACCACTCTCCATCTCACAGCAGTAAGGGCCCTTTTACATCAGCATTCACACAGGCAGCAGTCATGGAAGGGCTGGAGTGGAGCATGCAGCTGTGTGGAGCTGCATGTTAGTCCTGTGACCTCCTCCACCTGCTAGCTGCAGTTTTAACCACCCCCACCCCATGCCCGAAGGTCTAATAACCACAGAGCAGGACGAGGTCTCAGCAGGGAGCCCAACAGAGGCCTGCTCCCCTCCTCCTGCTAAGGCTCCAAATACTCAGAAGCAGATGGCAGTAGTAATCATTACTAGCCTTTGTGTTAGCATGCTAGCATTACTAGCCTTTGTGTTAGCATTCTAGCATTACTAGCCTTTGTGTTAGCATGCTAGAACGTTCCACCACGATTATAGCCAGTGGCAAAGTTGCTAATCTTCTGTCTAATGACTTGCAGAGATGAAGCATCACTGTTAACAAAGCACTTCTGTAATTCCCACTGGACAACAGCATCTGCTAAACGGTGTAAATATAAATGTACCGGGCGAAGAGGGAGTTATGGAGGCTGAGTCATTTCCATATGTCAATACTGTCCTGGTCACACTCATACTTTAGACCCAGCTGGGATTATCACAAACAGCACCGGTCGCTGGCAGGACCACCTCCATGAAGAAAGAAGTAAGTATTTCTCACAATTTGAGAAGCAGCTTAACTGTGGTACTCCTACTTGACCTGATAACATACTCTATTTGATATGATAACATAGTTTTAATGGTGGTAAACACCTCAATATAATCATTCTAAAATATTTCTAGAATATTGTCTAGAAAACTGTCTAGAACTCAGGACAAAGTCAACAAAGCTGTGAACACAGAAAGGACAAGCCCACACTGCCCAGCAGTCTCCTACCCACTTCATTAGACAGAGGGTCAGAGGCTTTGCCTTCAACTGTACAGGAGCAGGTGGACACACCAGTTTAGCTAAACCAATCATCACCCAGCATGACTCAGCCAAACCAATCACCACCCAGCACGATTGAGTCAAACCAATCACTGCCCAGCACGATACAGTCAAACCAATCACCGCCCAGCACGATTCAGTCAAACCAATCACCGCCCAGCACGATACAGTCAAACCAATCATCACCCAGCACCATTCAGTCAAACCAATCACCAGCCAGCAGCAACTGGCTAGTATTCCAATCAGTGGCTATGCCAAAAACAAATGCTTCATGAATGAGAAGTAATATGATCTTATTCACAAACCTATGAGAGAACTGGCGTCTTCAAGACAGACAAATGATTCCTTAGCACACTTTACCCTGTGGCCCAATAACAGCACTGTTGGATACGTCAGGATATAATAATCATAATTAGAACATAATTAAAGAGGGGCCTGAGGAAGGACCCATGACATATTTCCATCAATAAAAAAAAACAAGATTTACACTTAAACATATTTTCTTAATACAAAGTATTGCTGTACACACTGTGGTACTGAGCATTTGTAATCAATCACAAGGTAAATTGAAATGTTGAAATGTTGAAATGTCTAGATCACAGTCCACTGTTGAATAATCTGCTCTGGAAAGCACAGCCAAGCTGCTCCTGGATCATTAACTGAATGTAAAATCTTGTTGATTAGCCACTTTATTTAAGCTATAAATAGACATTTGGAGTCTGTTGGGTATTGTGTAGACTGTGATACTGATGTGAGGGTAAGATGAAATGCTCTGTTTCAAATCTTTACATTGACATGCAATAGAAAATGGATGTGCTGCCAAATGTGTACAGATGTATTATTCATTTTTAGTGGGCATTTTAAACATTTCCCTTAGTTTCTGTACATGTACACGGAAACAAAATATTCACAAAATATTCATAACTATAAATGTTAAATGTAAATGTTCATCGTAAATGTGTTAAATATAAATGTAGGATTATATATTTAGAATGTCTACACAATGTGATGTCTGAGTTTGTATAGAAAGAGCTGGTAACACTAAAAGGCAAGAGGACTTGTTGCCTAAACGTAGCATGAGCTTTCAAATGGAGTCGTTCAGCGTTTTGTGCACGTGTGCCTGTATTGTGCACGTGCGCCTGCAGCAGGAGAGGCCTACTGCTGTGGATCACAGTGTGGAATTGCTGGGCATGTTTTACACTCCTGCGCTGTAATACGTTTGTTGCTTGTGCACTTTCCAAGGGCTTTTCTGTTATATGCTTTTCTGTTATATGCTTTTCTGTTATATGCTTCCTGTTATGCTTCCTGTTGAGATTGGCAAAATCATTGGTGTTGCTTTCATAATTGCTACATTGGGCTCAAAATTCATAACCAAAAAGCCTTCAGTGACTGATAATGTTTAACTACATTAGTGAGTTTTATACTCTTAGTCCTCTCTTTTTTCTCTCTTTGCTGGATTTAAAGTGAACACTGTCTTTAATATTCTTCATTCATTTCAGAAGAGAAAAACTGGTTGCACTATGGACTTTCCAAGCTGGTGCCAATATTACCATAATCATCCCATCTCTAGTTTTACCTGCTAGTTTTTCCAAGTGAATTTTCTTAATTCCAGCTGATCCTATCCATCTACTATTGTTATTTCTGGAATTGTTCTTAAATAATTTATCTCCTTGTGCTTTGTAATAGATTTCAGTTTGTTGTCCTTGGGAAATTAATTCTACCATTGAGAGTATTTCCAAGGTGTCCCTCAGGGCTCCATCTTTGGCCCCTTCTTGTTATTATTTGCATTTCCTCCTGGTCACATCATTCACCAACATGGGTTTCATTTTCACTGTTAAGATGATGATATCCATATTTATCTTTAGTTCCAAATGCACCACCACCTTCCTAATATCCTGCATTCAGTATATTAAACTAAAAAGGAATTTTAACTTTCTGATTCTGAACCCCAGTAAAGCAGAAGTACTTATTTAGCTTAGTTCATAGTAACTGCATTCTCTGACTTGAATATAGATTGGGTATCTGTTAAAATATTTTTGTTGTATAAAATTTAGGATTTATCTTCAACCTGTCTTCTTCGTTTAAACCTCACATAAGGGCATTGGTTAAAAATGTTTTTTTTTTCCACCATACTTCCCATACATCCCATACTTAACAAAATGGATGCACAAACTCTTCTCCATGTTTTCATATTCTCCCATCTTGACTATAACTTTCTCTTTACTGGTGTTCCTGACAAAACCTTACAGCAATATATTTAAAACCAGTTTAACTTAGCGTCTATTTCTCTCTGTGCTGTTACCTGAGCTTCTTCACCAATGCTACCTTGCTCTTGTTAGCAGATCTTCGGCTACCGGACTCCTAACTGTTTGTAAACTCAAGCGTGGTCAATGTTGGGCCCCATCTAATTCATGAACCTGGTAATTATATTTATCTATTTATCTAGACTGATAATGGTACCTGTAATGGTCTTAGACTCCTCAAGTTTAGCTTTCAACGGACAGTTTAAAGTGTGTCTCTTTTTAACACATTCACTCTCCTTCTCACTCCAGAAACTGAAACCTCCTCTGTATCAGTCATTTGTACAGTGAGTACCTTGGGTGTAAAAATGTAATTTAAATCAATTTAATTTATTATTATGATTATTATTACTGGAGTTATCAAATGAGCATAGTGCTTGGATATGTGAAAGGGTTCGCACTGCTATTCTGTACCGAAAAGGAAAGAGACAGGAGGATGTCCAGCAGGACTGAGCACAGCATCCATCACTGAGCACAACATCCAACACTGAGCACAGCATCCACCCCTGAGCATAACATCCACCACTGAGCACAGCATCCACCCCTGAGCACAATATCCACCCCTGAGCACAACATCCACCACTGATCCCTGCTGACATCCTCATGGAGCAGCTTGTTAGCCACTAAATTTACAATCTGCTGTTTCTCTCGATGTCTGCTGATGATTTTAGGCATGTTGTAAATGAGATGTAACCATAGAACCATGGAACCACAGAACCAAGGAACCATAGAACCATGGAACCATAGAACCAAGGAACCATAGAACCAAGGAACCACAGAAACCATAGAACCATAGACCCACAGAACTTTGGCATCACATAACCATAGAACCCTAGAACCTAGGAATCATGGCCTTACTCATGCAGCTTAGGAATGGATGATACTGATATGATACTTAATATCAACACACATCTTGTGTCATCTTCGACGTCTTTCACATTAAATGAAATTTATGGAAGAGCAGGGGAATCTCATTCATGAACCTTGTAATTAGAATGATCACACTCATATAGAAAAGGAGAACAGCAACTTCAACCCTTTCTGAGTCTGTAATGTTCATTGTCTACTTCCACTGTGACCTTCACATTTCAATAAAACAATGCACTATTTGCAGATGACCAACCAAGTTACACTTAAAAGGGAAAAAGACAGAAGGCTAAGGGAACACGGAGGACAGAGAGACGAGCCCTTCAGACTGTGGCTCCTCTTCTTTGGTTCCTTCTGTTGCTTTCGTCGTTTTTGTAAGTGACTTTGAGCCCATCTGTTGCCGTGCCCATTTCACAGCATGCCTGTCACTCTCTATGCTGGCCACACCCACAAAGTCTGACTACACTCACACAGCCAGGCCACACCCACACTGCATGGCCACACCCACACAGTCTGTCCACAATCACACAGCCTGACCACACCCACACAGCCAGGCCACACCCACACTGCATCGCCACACCCACACAGTCTGTCCATAATCACACTGTCTGACCACACTCACACAGCCTGACCACACCCACACAGCCTGATCACACTCACACAGCCTGGCTAAACCCACACTGCATGACCACGCTTACACAGCCTGGCTACACCCATTCAGTCTGCTCAATCACCCACACAGCTTGTCCCACCATAGATGGAGGTAATGTCCCTAGGAGCTCAGCTGGTGAAGGGTGACATGGGGCAGGTGGTCATTATCAGCTACTAATGCATAAGGCAGAACTATCTATATGTAAATACTGGCATTACATGGCTCTTCATATAAGGGTCCTAAAGTATCTCTCATATCTGCTTCTCTGCAGTGTATCAGTGGATATTAATGCACATCAACCACTTTCATAAAGCACTTAAGCAAGTAAATGACTGAGCATCTTCTTATTTTAGACATCTGTTTTCAAGACAGATATTTTATAAACTATTTTTCAGTAAAGCAACTGAAAGCAGTGGTATACATGGTTAGGTTATTTCCAGCTCTAAGTATGTCTTTAACACAGCCTGAGGTTATAACATCCACTCTGTATGTTTGTGTAAGCCTGGAGGGATGCTACACTCCACTTACTCAGCATTTTGTGCTGCCGAACTGTGCTGTTTGAAGCTTCCGTTGTTCTTCCCTCCAGTGTTTTAACCACTTTAAGCACAGCGGGTGTAAAATCGTGTTCCTACCTGCTTCCCTTCCAGGGTGTACAGCCTCTTGACCGCACCAGTGTCCAGCTTGATGGCGTCAGTGATGTCGGTCAGCACCTGCTCGAAGGAGTGTGCTGTCTTCTTGTTGAGCAGGACACGGACAGCCTTGCGTGGTTTCACGCCGCTGCGGATCACAGTCACCAGCTTGGGCTTGATGAAGTCCTTGCTCTCCCTCTCCCGAACCTCGTTCTTCAGCACGGGGAGCGAGGAGAGCGACCGCGACGTGCACGCCTTCACGTTCACTGACCAGTTGGGGTTTACATTCTTTGTGTAGTCCACTTTGCGGAAGGGTTCATTGGATGCACACACGTAGCTCTCTCCTAGCGAGGAAACAGAGTGCAGATGGCCAGGTCAGAGGTCATGGACACTGCCAGGGTTCAACAACGCATCTTTTGGCATAAACTTTCATTGCATCATTTCAGTCTTTGTTTCGTATTTTGGTTTTGTACAGTAGAAATAACATTTCAATTTTCAGTGAAAAGGGCCTAAGAATGCGCCACACACTCCTGTATCATACTCCAGTATCTGTATCACATTCCAGTATCACACTCCAGTATCTGTATCACACTCCAGTATCACACTCCAGTATCTGTATCACACTCCAGTATCACACTCCAGTATCACACTCCAGTCATCCCCGAACCACAGGGCACTTTGATTAAAATCATTTTCACACAGCTAAGAGTGCTGGTATGTTACATAGTTGCCGTTGAGTTTTAGTAGGACTTTTATCTCAGTAACACACACTTCCTGCTCAGCACTAATTCCTCATGCATAACTTTGTTCATGTTAGTGAAGCGAGTCCCTCCAGCAGGAGAGCGGGATCTGGCCGGGCGTTCAGCGCACTGAGGTCGACTGTAAGGGACAATATTCCCTCTCACGCTATTGGACAAGGTTCCAAGTGTCCAGCAGTGTCCCACATAACAGTTCTGGAGACCAGTCATTCCCTTCATCATAACATACTTTAGTCACAACTCAGAGGCTCTTCTGGTTAGTGGAAACCACAAAGGGCATGAATGAGTGAATAAGCACTTCCTCCTGAAACCAGTGCTTTCCTCTTCCACATTCTAACACTCGTCTATGACACGAGGCAGCCCATAAAACACTGAGTCAGTGGTCCAAATAGAATATGCCAAGCTTTGGATGTTTCATACACTATAGCAACTGCACTGTGTAAGCAAAAGTCTAAAAAAGATTACAGAATGTGCACATTTTAATGGGATCCTGGAGCTGCAGTGTGCCTGCTGGTGTGGGTGAGTGTTTAAGTTTGGTACTGCTACCTGCAGCTGCTCTGAGAACAGTATCTCTGTGACACAAAGGACAAAAGGGTCACGGGGTCACAGGGACCAGCTAACGTCCTTTAACGATGGCCAATTCAGTAGCAACCACCATCCAAAAAAAACACACCTCAGTGTCTTAACACCACAACCGTGATCACAGGAGAACAAATGTTCAGCCCTTCAAAACTATGCTTTCGAGAGAAAATGAGCTGTTAACTTGCATCATCTCAGGTAATGCCATACTGCTTGCAGTCATGTGATCAGTCAGGTGATCGGTCATGTGTTCAGCCTCTGTGTGAGGCTGAAGGATGCAGCGGTAACGCCTCGTCTCCATCTGAGGATCAGAAGGGAACGGGTGGAGCAGGACACAGGGCAGTTTGTGCTTTTGTCCTTGAAAGCTAAGCTAGTCATAAACTCCCTGGGGCAGGAAAAACCGCTGAGAGGAGTAAGAGCAGGCCTGGGGTGCAGGAGTGCAATGGCTGAACTTGTGCTGGAAGATGCAGAGATACAGACAGATAATAACTGTCACTCAAAGGAAACCATTTAGCGAAATGCATATCAAATATGAACAAATGCTGCTCATTAAACAGTATTTTATACTTGCAAGCTTTATTTAAACTTAACTGAGCAATTTTGCAGTTTTGAAAGCGATTTATGCTCGGGGCCCAACACTAGTATGGCGGAAGAGTTTCTGGCATTAAAACCACTCATATGAACATGTCTTTGTTGATACTTAATGAGTCTTAATAATACAAGCGTTTAATATGGAGGCTTCATTAAAGGCTTCACAACCTTTTATCAAATTAGATCCCCATGTTTCTGTGACAGTGTTGCTTAGAACATGCTCACATTTCAATCTTTATACTAAAAATATTCTTTAAAGACCTCCAGTGTCAACACATATTAGAAAAACTCAATTCCATCTCCACATCACAAGGGAATAAACTCCCAAGGCATCAGGGCTTTATTAAACTGACGAATTAACAAAGGCCAATTTAGCTGGCAAGTTCCAGATGGGGTCACTATAACTGACAAGAACAGTGACACATAATGAGTCTAGAATAGCAGGGATTTTGACCTATCACAGCAGAGAGGGGGCGGGACAGGCCAGGGTCACACTGGGGAGGGAAGGCAGCCTTTACATGGTGCTCAAGTGTAAACCTGCCCCATGAACGAGTGACCCCACCCCTTCTTATATCACTCAGGGTTCTCCTGATGTCCAGCTGAGGCTCCAATCTTTACTGGTCTTTAAACGACATCAGCTACAGCTCTGGTTTTACCGTGATGCATCTTAACCAATAGCTATATTCTCTCAACCGCTGTCAAAAATTGAACATGGACTCAGGCCTTTGGCAAACATAAATAATGACTAACATGTAAACCAGAGTGATATATAATTACTGTAATAAGGAACTGGAATATGGGGTAATTACTGTCTGTGATATAATAATCAGCTAAACAGTACACTATTTATGATAAACACTATGCACGATAGCATGTCATCAATAAATGTGTGGTATTAAAATATATTTATGTTATGTCTTTAACCAAATAACAATAACAGATAGCAGCACCCTTTTGGGGCTTCTTTGTTTGTGTGAGTGAGTGTGTGTTTGTGTGTGTGTGTATGTTTGTGTGTGAGTGTGTGTTTGTGTGTGTGAGTGTGTGTGTATGTTTGTGTGTGAGTGTGTGTGTGTGTGTGTGTGTGTGAGTGTGTGTGTGTGTGTGTAGACTACTCCCCCACCCCCAGCACAAATGTGACCATTGACTGGAGGATGGATGGTGCTGCTGTGTTGTGCACTTTTCAGTGGCGCTCTCAGTCATGTGACAATGGTCATGTGACAGCAGTCATGTGGACACTTCTCTGACCCCACCCCCCAAAGCCATGAAGACATTCAGGTGTTGGCAAACACAGGCTTGTTAACACGTGTTGTACGACACACACACAGTAACACGTGTTGTACGACACACACACACACAGTAACACGTGTTGTACGACACACACACAGTAACACGTGTTGTATGACACACACACAGTAACACGTGTTATACTACACACACACAGTAACACATGTTGTACGACACACACACACACAGTAAACGTTATATGACTATTGAAGTTAAAGCATCATCCTTGTCTAATGCATTTTAAACCTGTGATCATTTTGTGAACTTTGAGATTGAACACACAGCACATATCGATTATGGAAAACCAGCACATGCTGATTTTGGGAAGCACTCTGAGTGTGCTCTGAGTGTGCTCTGGGTGTGCTCTGGGTGTGCTATGGGTGTGCTCTGGGTGTGCACTGGGGATGAGAGCTGGGCCTCTGGGAAGATGATCACACTAACAGGGCCTGTACATCAAACACCCTGTACATCAAAACCTCAGGTTGCCCTGTAAACATGGATCAGTGATACTGAGACACGTTCATTTACAGTGACATTAGTTCAGGCTCCGCATTCCTCGAACTTTTATAAGCGTCTTCCATCTATACGTTCATCCTGACAAAGAAGTACTTATATTGAATGCTGTTTAACAATGAATCATTTAACTTTGAAATAACCGAAGTCTTTACATCCAGTGAAAGCAAAGCACCATAATGTGTAATATTATTCATGCAAACTGAGTCCGTAAGTAAACTGAGATTTTGATCGAATCTATTCTCACCTTCCAGGAGTTCATCTAAACTCGTTATCTTCTTCGCCCCGTCTATCGTATAAATGTACCGCACGCCCTGCGGCAGATTTACGTTGTCCGACAGCGACCGGGTGAGTTCCATAAGCAAAGCATCCAAAGACCTAAAACGACCGTGTGAAACCGCGTATACCAAGCCCTTGAAATATTTGTCCCCATTCCGGTAAAAACGAACTTTTTTCGCCTTCTTCTCTGAAGTCAGCGACTGCAGTGTGCGCGTGCGATAGAAGCTACAGTGAGCGCTATGAGCAGGACTAGGAACGATGCCGTTGCCTCGAGACTGCGAGCCCGCACTTCCCCGCGATGTCCGGTGAGTCTTCTCGCGCTCCTCAAAATGTTCCCACTCAATACTTCTATTTACTGACATTTTTCCTGTTAGAGTCGATATGCGCACGGCCGAACGATGAACTCAGTCCCTAGAGAGTCTCTTTTCTGAAAAGCTTCTCTTCGGGTGGAAGTTGTTCTCAGATGATGAAACGTTTCCGTCCGTATGTCTAATCCGCTTTACGGATTTTCGTTTATTCAAATGATTTTTATTAAGGTTTAGGACAAAATCCCCACAACAGACGTAATGTTCGCGCCCACGTCAAGTTTTACACAAACGACAAGAAAGTAAAAAAATAACTTCAAATGTAATTCCCGAAATTCCTAAATAATCCACAAAACAGCGAACTGAAGTTAGAGCAGAGTGAAACAAAATAATTATCCGTAGAATAAAATAATCGTTAAGAAGAGCTGGACACGGTCATCAAAACGGTGCCCAGAACGGAAAAACCTCGCACAACAAAAGTGGCACCTATCAAAATCGCACGCACCCTGCAGGAGCGTGATCCTCTGCTAACTCATCTCTCCTTTGGCACGCGATCTATCCAGCGCTGCACAGTACGGCGCGGGGGGCTGTCGCCTTCGCCATCCCTCCTAGCGGACCGGACATGTCCGCTACTCTGGGTCCTAAAGCGAGGTCGATTCGACCCAGAATGTTGCGTGTAGAGTAAATAAAGCACAGTCGTTCCAAATGTCTTTGAATAATAATGAATGTATTTTTAAGTAAATTCAGATTTTAAAATAAAATTATCTAATTTATTCTAACTGAAGAATGCACATCGGAAATATAATTTAATGAATGGTTTATATCAACTCTACAGATTCTTAATCACATCCGGGACTGGAGCACGTGTTTTGTGGCTTTAGGCACTGAATAATATTGGGGCGCCGTTCAAACGAAGACACACACAATATAAAAATATAAAAACAATGACAGCATAAAACAATGACAGTTAATTTAAAAAACAAACAAAAAACCCACATATACAATCAGAAAAGGACTATAGTCTAGCAAATAATAATTTAAATTAATAAAATTGTTCATTTAGAAGTGTGGCGTTGCGGCGCTACTGAGTCAAAAAAGGAGAAAGACGAACGCACGATGATAAACATTTATTTTAACTTTCGGTTTTACCGTTAACGACGAACCTTTACAACCCCGAAACATCAACATTAACCGACAAAGACAGTGATATGAACACGCTTAAATACACACACGCAGGTGGCACAAATGACCATAATGAAACTAACACTTAACAGCCATGCCCATGACACACACACACAAACACAGACACACAGGGATCACACACGACACACACCCTCACACAGACACGAAACAAGGGAGGAGGCAAGGGTGGCCACCGTGACAAGAAGTTTCATATTTATCTCATGGCCTTGTGTCTTGTGTTTGATGTTTGCCAGCTCACACATGAATATTCGCAAAACACAACACAAACGCAAAACACAACACAAACACAGACACACAGGGATCACTCACAACACACACCCTCACACAAACACACCTATACAGACACGAGACAAGGGAGGAGGCAAGGGTGGCCACCATGACAGAATCCCCCCTCAAGGGGCACTTTCTCCTGGAGCTCCCAGTGCCCATGCACCACCCTCAGCCCCCACCTTAGGACCAGTACTAAAGGGCAAGTGTCAGCCACCAGCACCACCCCAGGAGCAGCTCCACCCTGTGGAATGGCCCATCCACGGCACCCGACGTCTACACCACCCTCCCGGGTACCAGAGGAGACACTGTGGGAATAGATACAGGGACACACACAGTCACAGGAACAAACACTGGCACTTGGACAGGCACAGGCACAAACACACAAACAGTAACATTAATACACATTGGCATGGTGATGGGGACTTGAGTCTGTGGGCCTCCTGATGGCCCCCCTTCCCCCGATAAGGGCCGTTGCCCCAACAATCCCCAAAGTCCCGGTGGCCAGACGGCCATGGCTGGCAGCTGGGAGGCCAGTGCTGGGGGTATCTGTGCGCCTACTGGACCCTGGGGCGCGCTAATGGGCCCCTGGCACACGCCTGCTGACCTCTGGCTGGACCGGTCCATCGGGTGGTGGCACCTACCGGCAGCAGGTTGGCACCCACGGGCGGTGGGATGACTCACCGGTTACGCCAACCGCCAACCCCTCTACCCCTCGGAGTCGACCCTCCAGAGACCCTGGGCCTCTCCTGTGGGGGAGGACATGGGCCATTCACCTCCATATCAGACTTGGCCTCCTATGAGTCAGCGGGACCTCCTGTTCCTGTGAGGAGTGCCTGAGTAGGCCCTGCCTGCTCCACCTCAATCTCAAACTCCAGGTCTGAGGAGGCCTTACTGCACATGCTTGTAGTCTCCTCAGATGCGTCCTCTTCAGGGAGAGGCTTCTGGGAGGCGAAGGGTCCATTAACCTCTGGCTGAGGGTCACTATATGACTGGCCGTATGCTGCTTCCTCCTCTGAGGGGTAGGAGGGGGGAATCCTCTGCCGACCTCTTGGTCTTCGTCTCCTCAGGGAGCGTAGTGGTCCCTACCATCCTCACTGCTCAGGAGAGAAGCGGGGAGAACATGGGTCCAGGCTGGGGCCTGGATGAGGTCTTCAGCCTCCTGGGTCCACTTAGCCTTAGGGTCCCCGTGCCTCTTCTCTTATCCACTGGGGATCCTTCCTTCCTGGAGAACGCTGGTGCCCAAAGTATTTGCATCGCGGCCTGTTGTCTTCATGCCATATTGGGCCAGGTACTCCTCCATCTTCCTCTGGTCCTCAGAGGTAATCTTGAACTCTGGGAGAGAAGGGTTCGCTGGAGGGGGAGAAGGCTCTACCAGCCTTACCGTGTTCTTGCCTTTCTTCCTGTGCTTTCCTTTTGGCATTCTCCCGGGCGGGCGGTTAATCTGTGACGTTAAGGGGCTACTGCGCCAAAAAATGAGTAAGACGAACAGCAAGCGCGGTGACAAACAACATTTATTTTAACTTTTGGTTTTACTGTTAACGGCGAACCTTTACAACCACGAAACATCAAAATTAACCGACAAAGACAGTGATATGAACATGCTTAAATACACACGCAGGTGGCACAAATGACCATAATGAAACTAACACTTAACAGCCATGCCCATGACACACACACACACAAACACAGACACACAGGGATCACACACGACACACACCCTCACACAGACACGAAACAAGGGAGGAGGCAAGGGTGGCCACCGTGACAAGAAGTTTCATATTTATCTCATGGCCTTGTGTCTTGTGTTTGATGTTTGCCAGCTCACACATGAATATTCGAATCTTTTAAAGGGTGTTGGTTTAACATCAATGTCTCTAAGATATTAGAATCTTTTAAAGGTTTAACATCAATGTCTTTAAGATATTTGAATTTTTTAACGTGTGTTGGTTTAGCCCTCAGACGTTCCAAGACACTTTATGATGATTCGAGAGTATTTTACAGATGTTTTAAAACAGGATTAGGTAGAAGTTACTGACCATCTATCACTCTATACGGAAAACAAACAGCTGACCCTGACCAATTACAGACAGAGCACACCCTCCCCAGAGCAGCAGGCAGAATGAAATGCATGGGTTGTACAGAGCTGTTTTGTTATCCACACATCTTCTGTCTGAAATACAAGTGGATATCTAATTTTATCAATACTGAGTTATTGATTAGTGTAAAGAACAGCTTGCCTGGAGCCTGGTGTGGTTATTTTATTGGGTGTGTCCATCTCTGTTGCTCTATTATTCCACAGTGTTTTGAAGAGACTGGAGCAGGAAGTGTTGTGTGTGTCAGTGTTCAAAAAGGTCCTGGAAGTGTTGTGTGTGTCAGTGTTCAGAAAGGTCCTGGAAGTGTTGTGTGTATCAGTGTTCAGAAAGGTCCTGGAAGTGTTGTATCAGTGTTCAAAAAGGTCCTGGAAGTGTCGTGTGTATCCGTGTTCAGAAAGGTCCTGGAAGTGTTGTGTGTATCAGTGTTCAAAAAGGTCCTGGAAGTGTTGTGTGTATCAGTGTTCAGAAAGGTCTTGGAAGTGTTGTGTGTATCCCCTACTGCACATAGTTCCTTAATGTCCCTGTGGTGAAAATGTAGAGACTGAGCTGGTGTTTTACACACTGAAGTTTGGCAGTGTTGTTATTCATCAGAATGGGTCTCCACACAGTGTTGTTATTCATCAGAATGGGTCTCCACACAGTGTTGTTATTCATCTCCACGTAGCAGCAGAAAGGGAAATCCTGTAGACGAACAGCCAAACAATCCAGCAAGAACCCCCCG
>JAOYMR010026788.1:6247-17082 GCA_025802075.1 Tenebrosternarchus preto | reverse complement strand
CTCTCTCTCTCACACACACACACACACACACACACACACACACACACACACACACACACACACACACACACACACGCGCTCACACACGTGCACACTCACACACGTGCACACTCACACACGTGCACACTCACACACGTTGCACACTCACACACACACGTGCACACACATTTATGGAATTTGGCAGATGCTCTTTACCGAGGATGTGTATACCTTCATACCAATCACATCTATCCTACCTTCCAGTGGTACCAATGCAGGTTACAATGAAGCTTACCAACCTGGGAACGTGGCACTGGTACCTACACAGCTCTCAGCAGCAGGCTAGTTCAAATTCACAATTTGCTACATGAGCATTTTGAAATCTTGAATCTTGAAGCTGAACTATTAATCTCTCATTTCTATTAACCACCAACAGTCTTCATACTGAGTCCTGGCTTCCCACACAGTGCGATTCTGACCCGAATCTGCCACTCTGGACCCAGGGCAGATAAAAAGATTGGCATGATTAAAAGATTTTCTTTGGGTTGCTACTGAACATTTCCAGTTGGTAGACGTCCCGTAGGTGGGCTGGTGATGACAGCTGATACTGACCACCTGAACAACACTTCAGCCATTACTAGAAAACTTTAACATTTCAGGAACTTCAGCAGGATACACATATACAGGGGCTTCACGAATACACGGCCTTCCAGGGAGGCAAACCGTAATAAAATGTATTTGCTCCGAACTGGAAAACAGAATGCACCGAGTGTTTCCTGAGTGCTACCCATTTAGGCTACGCTCAGTAAAAATCCTCGTCAGACTTTGGGAATATTATCGTTCATATATTTTTCATTTTACGACTTTCCGCTCCGACTTGTATGAATCTTCCCAGGCTGAAGTTTGCTTTTCCGCATTATTCCGATACTGTATGAGGGCGCTGTAATGGACTCCCAGGGAAAAGTGATGGAGGGTGTCTCTTTTTGATCTTGTCATTTGGTCGTTTCACGCCAGGAGCTTGATGAGACAGGGGGTGGGGTGTTCCAACAGTGACTGGGGTGTGAGGTCTGAAGCAGCACAGAAACACACACACACACACACACACACACACACACACACACACACAGACGCCGCACGCACAAACGCACACACAAGTATGCGCAACATCAGCTTTCAGACACTAATTTCTCTTCCACTTTACAGTTCTTCTGTCACCACCTTTATCTCCGTCATCCTCATCATCACCTCATCCTCCCTCCATCCCCTGTTGTTTTTCTCTCCCTCCATAATTCCCTCTCCCCCTCCCTCTTTCCACCCCTTTCCATCTCCCAGCTTCCCCAGCATGTGACACTGACTACCATTTATATCCATCAGGACCGGAGGCTTCTTATTTCCCTTGGCTTCTCAGCTCCTGTTCTATCATTCATTTCATACACAGTGAAGAAGAGGAACGACAGAGGGATGGAGAACAGACACATACAGTTCAAGGTCATCACAATGACCTGTCTCAACATCACAACGACCTGTCTCACTCTTCCATCAGAAACAGGTCTATAAATCTTACATGCACATACACACACACACACACACAGCTGAAAATCCGACAGTTACATACCGCATAAATATTTAAACATCTACATGTAAATAAAAGCCACCAGCTATAAAATCCACACTGTATTGCTCAACTCCATATGGCTGTATAAAGGCACAGTCCCAGTTCTCAAAACACAACCGGTTTCACTGTGATAGCACAGCGCTAATCCGTGAAGCATTTTGAATCCATCATCAGGCCAAAGTCAATCTTATTCCTTACCTTGATCCCCCTCTTGTAGTCCCTCCTCAGCAAGATTCTGCCTTTCAGTCCTCATGAGTGTTACAGACACACACACACACACAGACGTGCGCGTGCGCACATACACACACACACAAACACACTACCGTTCCCTCACCATCATCCTCTGCTCAACAAAGACAGAGTAGTTCAGTTAATTCTAGAAAGTATAGAGCCTACAGTCTAAAACTTTTAGTGAAATAACCCGACTACCGTAACTGCCTAGTAGCTGAAAAACCAAACTGAGGAATGAGTGAGAGGGGAGACAGAGAGGGAAAGAGAAAGAAGAAGAAAAGGCCTACAGTGGGAGACTCCAACAATACCGTTGTTTGTTGATTTCAGAGATGCCAGTGTACAGACCCACACGCTACATACCAGTCTGCCTAACTCACAAGCATATTCACGGACACAGACACACACACACACACACACGCAGCCACAACACACACGCTTGCCTAGCGAACAAAAACTACTACTCACTCTCTCTCTCACGCACCTTCCTAACATAATCACAATTACAACCAGAGCTGCAATTCTTTCTTTCTCTCTCTCTCACACACACACACACACACACACACACACACACACACCTTCAAAGAACGTAAAAATAAAACACGGCATGTTAAGGCACATGGGCCAGTGTCCTGTGCCAAGCCTACTGTCACGTCTCACCAGACTCCCAGCTCCCAAGCCACGCCCACCAATCGGGAATTGCCTCGGTCTCAATCACCCGTTTATTGAGCGCACCTGGCGCTCGTTTATTAAGGACAATTTAAGCACACACCACACAGCAGGACTTTGCTGTACATTGAAGCCCTGCTTGTGAACTGCCACACAGTAGTTGCCGTTGTCTCACTGTGTTTTGTGCTTTTACACAAGTTGCTCTTTTGCTCAGCCTCGTCTGCTTGTTTGAGTATCATCTCATGCATGTTTTTTGCTCTACTGGCAACCCTGCTTAATAAACCTTTTTTAAAGCATGTTCCCTGTAGCGCCTGCCTCTGCTCCCTCCGCCCAGCCGTCACACCTACATTATACAGCTTCTTTGGTACAGTACAAATACTTACATTTGAAGGCATTATCAGGGCCTTTGTAGACTACAATTAAAATGTAAAATTAAAATGTAAATAAATTCATAACAACAACTGTAATGATAATGCCCTTTTTTAGCTCAGTATTACGGCTGATCATATCACCAGGTACACCACATTCTTGTGATATAACACTGAAATATACCCCACCCCCTTCCACACACACTCTCTCTTTCTCTCTCACACATGCAGATACACAACAAAGGCTATAAAACAACACAACAAAGGCTATTATAAAACTGCATTTTGTTCCTTGGTGCTGCTTTCAGGTGTGGCACCAAAACGTCTCATCACTGGGAACTTCCTGTCACCTGTTATTTATTTGTTTTATTAATTTTTGGTTTGGTACTTCAGCCCTTGGTTTTGATAGCATTTCATTTGAATAAGTAAGCAAGCTGTGGAAAAGAAGAGGTCTGTCAGGCCCAGACAGAGAGAGAGAGAGAGAGAGAGAGAGAGAGAGAGAGGATCCATTGTGAGGCTGTGACAGAGACCGAGGAAAAACTGGAGAGAGAGGTAGAGAGGGCTTGGTGAATAATTCACCCACACTCATATTACCACATTAACTAGAGAATGTCAAACTTCCTCATTTCTGCAGCAACGCACGAACACCGAGGTCATGCCAACTGCACTTCGAAAAGCTCAGTCGTGCTGTATACACTGCAGGCTAGAGTGTCCACCTACACTGTATATTACGGTAGAGGGGAAGTTTCTCTCACCTTTATTGCAAAGATTTACAATCTAAAAGAAATGTGTACTACAGCTTAATTAAACACGTCTTCCTCCTATACTGTCAGCCATTTTTACTCTAGGAATTTAGAAAAATAAAGTGTCAAACCCCTGTACAATGTCTATTCAGTTGTATATACACTCACCAGACACTTTATTAGGTACACCTGTCCAACTGCTCATTAACGCAAATGTCCAATCAGCCAATCACATGGCAGCAACTCAATGCATTTAGGCATGTAGACATGGCCAAGACGATCTGCTGCAGTTCAAACCCGAGCATCAGAATGGGGAAGAAAGGTGATTTAAGTAACTTTGAACGTGGCATGGTTGTTGGTGCCAAACGGGCTGGTCTGAGTATTTCAGAAACTGCTGATCTACTGGGATTTTCACACACAACCATCTCTTAGTGATCACACCAAGGAAGAACTTTTTATCCAGTGTCTTCCTGTACCACCATCATTCTTTTTCTTTCCACTTTCTGCATGAAGAAATCTTCAAAAAACAAAAAAGAAATCACTTTAATTGACTGCAATGGAGAAATGTTATTGCAAAAGGCATTCGATTTATACATTTCTTGGCCGCAGGGTTAGTAATTGGATCATAGAGGAATGCTTCTCTTTTTAAATGCTGAGGGTTTTGTTCATTTAGTGAATGCCCAGTTGAAGTAGAGGTTGCAGTGCAGTGAGGCTACACTTAAAGCCTCACATCCGTTCTTTAGAGGTGAAATGGTGGTGCACAGGAGAACTGAGCTCAAAAGGTCACCTGTGAGAGCAGAAGATCAGTTCAAAATTAGTCAGCAGCTTATAAGCATGCTTCCAAGAGCTCTTTATCTTCAAAACATGCAGAAACTGAAAAATTCTATAATTGAGTTGGAAGCACCAACACCTGGGGTGTTGCAAGGAGAGGAAACATCAAAATGAAATGCTGAGTCTCCAGAAAATGATAGATGAAAAAACTCATGCACCTTATGAAGTTCTTTAAAAAGTATATCTCCTTCCTAAAGGGGTAATGCTCAGGTCCAAGAGGAGCACTGACATTTTCCACGGATGATCGAAGGAGGGCATTGTGTACCTTGATGCAACAGGGAGCACTCTAAAAATAGCAAACCCAGCTCAGAACCCTTCTATGTCTATGAGCTAGTAGTGAGAAACCAAAGCAAAGGTTCTCCTCCTTTCCCTGTTGCAACACACGTGACGTGATCATACCACTGCTTCTGTACCGCATTGTCTCAGATCATGCCAGACGTCATCGACACAGGAACATACAGCCCATAATGATCACATGTGATGGCTCAGTGGTCCTCATGCAGGCCAAATCACATGTATTTAGCCAAACCTCAACAAACCTGAGCCAGGTAATGAATAATGCAAAGACAATAAGGAAAATGTTTTTGTTAATAAGTATGAATCTTTACTACTGATATATAATATGTATATAATGATAAATATATACATTCCATTTCTCCTTTAGTGAACCCCATCACTACAAGCTGGCAAATGCATATAACTGGCCTTTTGATTTCTGCAAGCTCAGTGGCAGAACTGATGAGATGCTCCTCACCAGCACTGTACTGTTCTCCAGCCCTGCTCTTCTGAAAATGTTGAGAAGCACTTCATCAACCTACAAGCCATGCTGTCAACGACAACAGCATTGTGGCTGAGGACATTGAGGTACATACTAAATTATAATTTGCAGCTCTGTGGACAAGTGTGATGCAGGGTAGGATATATTTTGAAACGTAAAAAATATGCTTCACGCTAAAATCTGTTTAATGAAATGTTCACATACTATACCCACATGATTTATGCTGAGCTTTATCCTCTAAAGAGGCCTGTAGATGAAGCCTCAGTCTAAGGCATGATGAAAGGCTTGCTTATCAGCAATTTTCAAAGAAATTTTCCAGAATGTCAAAGAAGACATCCCAGGTAAAGTATACATTTGCATTTTGCTTTACATAATGTTATTATATATAGCTTTGAAACATGTCCATGTCTTTTCAGAATTTCAGAATCGGATTTCAGAGACTGACTCGATGACTTTGTCATGACTCGTCAGGACGGTCACACTTGCTGATGCAGAACGTACAAGAAGGAAGGTTTGTCAAAAATACCTTTATAAATATGATTAGCACAACCTCTGAGAAAAAGTGGCTTTAATTCTTTAAAATTTATAAAAGGTTTGTTTTCATGATAGAGTATTAGCACTATAATTTGAGAAGTACTGTACAGAGATGCAAATTGTGTGTTATGAGGGCTGTTAACAATTCCTCAATAAATACATCTCTCTCAAATCTACAGTATCACTAAAATCAGTTTTCATTTTGCTTCAGAAGTGGAAGCAAAGACAAAGAAGCAAGAGGGGAGTCTATGTCACCTCTATAAGGAAGCCATTTCTCTAAAATTGAAATAAACACTCAAAGATAACTGAGTACATGAAATCATTCCTGACAATTGGAGTTTTAAACTAGAATGTTTAACTTGCAATGCAGTTTACATAGCACTGGTTCTGATTTTCTCCACACGTCCAACAGCATACAATAATGAATATCCCTTTTGGATCAAGAAAAAAAGATTGAAAGAAAGAAAGAAAGATGTATGTATATATGTATGTATGCATATATGTATATACACAACGGACACTTTATTAGATACACCTGTCCAACTGCTCACTAACGCAAATGTCATATCAGCCAATCATTTCAGCAACTCAATGTATTTAGGCATGTAGACGTGGCCAAGACGATCTGCTGCAGTTCAAACCGATCTACTGGGATTTTCACAGACAACCATCTCTTGGATTTACAGAGAATGATCCGAAAAAGAGAAAATATCCAGTGAGCGGCGGTTCTGTGGGCACAAATGCCTTGTTGATGCCAGAGGTCAGAGGAGAATGGCCAGACTGGTTCGAGCTGATAGAATGGCAACAGTAACTCAAATAACCAGTCGTTACAACCGAGGCATGCAGAAGAGCACCTTGTTGAATCTATGCCACGAAGGATTAAGGCAGTTCTGAAGGCAAAAGGGGGTCCAACCTGGTACTAGCAAGGTGTACCTAATAAAGTGGCCGGTGTGTGTGTGTGTGTCTGTCTGTCTACCTATCTAATACTGTTAAAGGAGCAAAGAGCAAGAGAGACCCACAGTGACTTGCTCACCCACAGGTGACATCCAGAAAAAAAACATCACAAACAGAATGGACACCAGATAATAAGATAAAAATGGGTTCTCCTGAGGTGTGCCTTCTTTGTTTAATATTCATGAATGTGATATATATAGTGAATCGAGCAGACATTTTACATGATTTTGCCACCTTATTACTCCAAATGTCTACAGTAAAAATGGCTGATAGTCACAGTATAGGAGAAAGACATGTTTATTTAAGCTGTAGTACACATTTCTTTTAGATTTTAAATCTTTGCGATAAAGGTGCAAGAAACTTCCCCTCTTGAGTAAACGGGCTACCAGAATAAACAATGTAGGCGCAAACTCTATCCTTCAGTCTAGATAGCGCGACAGAGCAGATGGTGTGACCGCGGTGCACAAACAAGGTCCAGCCAGAGTTCGCTAAGTACCGAACCGGGTGACGCTTCTGGAATTATATAGCGACCAACAGTATTTAAACGTTTATCTAACAATAAAATATCAAGATGCCGACATGTTGGATTTACTGCGAAAAATTGCACAGCAAAAATTAAAACAATCAAATATCAAGATACCGACATGTTGGATTTACTGCGAAAAATTGCACAGCAAAAATTAAAACAAACGTTGCATCCATTTGCCTTAAGTCCTACTGGTAAAAACATAAATAATCTCATATAAGGCTTATGCGTAGCACTAAGGCGTCGTCATCACCTAAATTGCGGCCCTCAAGTGTTCATATCTGAGCACAAGGAGACCGTGACATAATTACACAACACGCCATCGCACGCTTAGTGTTTCTGTAAGGTTTCATATGGCGTTTCGTTTGTTAACGGTTCATGTAAGGCACGAGGCAACCGGAAGAAGGAAACAACAAAGATGGCAATCAAGATAAAAGAGCAGAAAATGGCCACCCCAAATGCTTAGTACGTGCTCACACCACAGTTTACACAACATTCTTTTGATAAAAAAACCCTCAGTAAATATTAGCCTTTGTGTGTGTGTGTGTGTCTGTATGGCCTTTGTAATCCTGTGGCTCTCTTTAAAACTGCATTGATCTGTATTGATCTGTAGCAGCAGGGTAATTTTCAGGAGCAATTGATCAACAGACTCATCAATAGATATTAAAATCAGTTTAAAAACTGAAAACAATGAAACCATCTCCAAAAGCATTTTTTAAAACTACCTTCCAAAGTAACTAACAGAAATTGTAGCTGCAAACAGTGTTGGACTAAAGTTTTCCAGCTGTGTAGATCTTTTTAAGCATGCATGTCAAGTCCCTTGTTAGGTTTCTCACTCTCTCTCTACACACACTTATGCGCAAACATATGAAGTCTTTGCACCCTATGGGTGTTAACAAGCGTGAAAATCACTGGAAAAAAAATGCTGAAACAAACTGAGCTTTCGGATGAAGGACAGGAAGCTTGTTTTCTCTCTTTCTCTCTTGCTCACAAATGTCACTTTGGTGTTCTTCTCCATAAGCATTACTGAAGATGAGCACGCACACCCACACATCCACCCACACCCACACATCCACCCACACCCACACGCACCTGTAAACCTGAAGCCAGCTCGCAGGCGAGATGGAGACACTAGCTCTTTGACAACTTGAAGAACCTGCATGGTCAGCTGAAGGTGGAGCAAAGGGCAGAGTCAAGGGTGGGGCACGTGAAGGGTGGGATGAGGGTCGTCCAAAAACCCCCCAGGAGCCTCATCCCAACCATACACTAAGCCAGACATATCTCTCTCTCTCTCTCACACACACACACACACACACACACACACACATACACGTCTGAGGAGTCCAAGCCTCAACGTTGATGGATTTTCTTTATAACTTACACCTTTGTCAAAAACACGCACAGTCCTGTCCATAAAAACCTTTAGCTGGAAATCAGTCTCAGTTCCAACTAGTTCCTAATGCTGCTCAACTTCCATCATTCAATTTTGCCCAAGAACAAACATGTCCAATATATGTTCCAGCCTTCCATGCCATCTGCTGCCTGCTAATGGTGAATCAGTCCACATCCAAAGTTCATTCAGCGCATCTCAGCTTGGATCCACAACGTGCCCCCATTTCACCCCCTGGTGGTTTCAGTAGGGGCAAATCTCAGCAACGTATCCGATTAAACCCCCGTAGGGCTGCCATGCCTGCCGTCTAGTCGTGCCAGCGCGGGCTAGTGAGTCGAACAGCACGCGTCCGGTCTCTCTCCACCTCTCCGTCCGGTCTCCCTCCACCTCTCCGTCCTCTGCTCTCTCTCCCGCTGCCTCCTTCTCAGTGCTCGCGCCACACACCGGTGCACAGAGGCAGGCAAGCTCCGTCTCATTCGCTCTCTGCCTCACAGTCTGCACCCCCCCCCTCCCTTTCTCCCTCATCTCTCTCACTCTGTTTCTTTTACCACACTCTCTTGCTCTTTTTCCATCTCCTGCTCGCCTCTTTTTTCTGGACGGGTGTGCTCGGGTCCAGGTGTGGACGAAGATCTTTTCAGACTGAAATCTGAAATATCTGACCGTCTCTCATACATATTGGCTCACATTGGAATGTGTTCTTATGTTTTGCTTAGGAAACATGCAGGTTCCCTCACCACCATACTCTCACATTCTTATACACACACACTGAACACTCTCGCTCTCCCTCTTCCACCAAGTCAGCCAAGTCTTAATGACGGTTCCCCACTGAGGTCCCTCTTTGATCTGATGGGGGGGGGAAGAGAGAGTCTCTTTCTTGTTTATTACATTGGTGCATACCGTAAGATAAGTGGCAGCCCCACTGGAAACGCTCGTTCCCTTTATGAGCCAGCAGAATTTACCAAGTCCAAGCAGCCCCTGGGTACGAATCACTCACCCCTCTCCTCACCTTTACACACACTCCATTTGACTGTTAACACGTGCACAACACACACGCACGCACACGCACAGATAGAAAACAGGAAACACACACACACCTAGACGCCATTTTCCTGGGAGAAGACCAAAGCAAAAGATGATGACCACAAGGCCCCTGACAAACCATGTGAGAATTACTCACGTGTCAGGAGACAGAAAGGCTCTCATCTATACATACATGCTAAAATATTATAAACACACGTGTACACTCTCACACATGAACCCCCCCTCCCGCCACACACACACGCAAATCCCCATTACAGCACACCATTCTTTTTCCTTTTCCCGTCAATGTCGCCAATTTTCTTTCAAGGGCAGTGTGCTCTCATGGCTCACAGACACTACTTTGTCAGGTGTGTGTGTGTATGCAGGGCACGGTAATAGAACCCTGAAACAACCTGTTACTGACTTGAAAGACAGATAGTCAATACAGACAATACAATCTTGTCATCTTTCTTGATGTCATCTTTTAAATTTAAAAGCTTCATATAAAACTGTAAAACAGATTCCTTTTTTAAGACGCCATACTTGTATTCCGATAATCTAGGTGTCCTTTCAGTCAAATGTATCCAATGTGAGCATGTGAGACACGAGATGTTCTAGGGTCTATGTGGGGAAGAGAGTGACGAAATAGATGTTGGAGTAAAGGGAAAATAAAGAAAACATGGTCAAATGTTGCTCCCTCTTAAGTGTAGGGATAAAGACTCCTAATTACAGCAATGATTTTCGGTCTCCAAGATAAGTTGGAGCTGTATTGACACAGGGATATTGACACAGGGGGGATTATTAGTGAGAGACTGGAACTGCATTGACTGGCAATTGACGACTTAAGTACACCTCATCAGAACCCATTAGAACCTCTTCATTATGGGGGAAGCAAGAAAAACAGAAAGGACTGGTTCACAAAGCCTAATAACCATCAATCAACAGCCTTTGAAATAGCAAGGGCAAGTCCATTTTTCCAGTGGGTTATAACACTTACTTGGTACTGTCAGTCTCGCTTTGTCTCAAACTTTTTCTATTAAACACAAATACGAGTTTGTATTTTTAAAAAGAAAGAAAGTTTAGATGGTATGGTGAGAATTGGATGGTCTGGATGACATGCTGTGTCTTGACTGATGGGTAGGTTATGTGTAAACTTGATTAATACTTAATACTTGATTAATACATGCTGTGTCTTGACTG
>JAOYMR010026787.1:2237-17087 GCA_025802075.1 Tenebrosternarchus preto | reverse complement strand
CCTCTTACTGACAGCAGATCAAGCACTACCAACAATGCACCCCCCCCCCCCAAACACACACACACACACACCTCACAAATCTACACAATTCATGTGAATGGCACATTACAAATCGTAATGGAAAATTTCACCAAAAAGGCAAATGAGTATCCATGCCACTAGGGTCCATGTAGATGTCAGTGTGTGTGTGTGTGTGTGTGTGTGTGTGTGTGTGTGTGTGAGAGAGAGAGAGAGAGGCAGAGAATCCCATCTACTGTCTGTGCGGTGCTGGTATGTTCCAACCTGCTTTGAGAAGGATGATCTGATCGTTCTGACACAGTTCCATGAACCCGGCGATTCGCTTGGCGAACTCCACCACGTACTGGATGGCGCTGGTGAGGTGGCTCACACACTGCTGCCACATCACCTCGGTGGTCTGTGCAGAGAGCGTGCACGAGAGAGCGAGCATGAGAGAGCGTGCACGAGAGAGCGTGCACGAGAGAGCGAGCACGAGCTTCTTGAACACATTTACACCAGACCCCCCACCCAGAAACCTGGACCACATTACGCCTGGGTGAAAAGTACAGTGTTAGAACCGGTCAGTATCTCCGGCATCCACCTGTAATAATGGACTGATGGTGTTGAAATGACACCAGGAGGGGAGGTCTTCACCTGAGCATAAGATCTCTCCATTACAGACATCACTTCCACTATCTACCAGGAGCAAAATACTGCTGCAAAGTATTGAGGTTTAAACAACAAGCATCCAAAATCATGATGACCCATGACCCTGGAGATGGAGCGGATATGTGAAGGTAGGGCGTCCAGACCTTGCTCTGGTACGTGCGCGTCTCCTCGGCTGTGTAGATGCTCCAGGAGAGACGTTTGAGATCCTCGGGACTGTACTGACTCGTCTCCACATGAGACTTCACCACGCTCTGGGTGATGCGCTCTACACAAAACACAGACACACCACACACACCGAAAGATAAACCCTCAAAAACATATTTGATTCATTAAAGAACATGCTGTATACTGGATCAGGAAGCAGGGAAGCTGTGTGAACATAAAACATTAATGCTGTAATCTAAAAAAATCTGTCCATGTTCTTATGAGATCTGTGTCACATGATCACTCTGACAGCCTAAATTCAGTGGTAATATTTTGCTATGATGTAATGGATTCCTTGTTGTTGAAGTCATCACTGTTGCAACAGGGATGTGCATCACACACGTTCCTGTGGTCACACCTCTCATTCCACACCTACGCAGAACGGTGTGAGAACAAAGCACAGTCTCGTCAGTGGACACAACTACAACCACACAGGCGTGACACTCCAGAGCAGCTAGAGGAGGAACCACCAAGAGGAGAGAGCTTCAAACATCCAGACACATTAGCAACTGCTCTCACTATTGGCAAGGTAAAACAAGCCATACCATTTAAATTTATTTCTAAATAAATGTATTTCTTTTACTGCATTATCTTTTTTTTTTTTCTCACTCTCCTGTGTAAAGGGCTACAAAAGTACAAATATCTCTGAACATAAAAATCTGCTCTTCAAATCGCTCCCGTCCGTACGCATGCTCTCTGCTACTTATACAAGCCCACAACACAGGGCATTGTTTTTACAGCCTGTTCAGCACAGAGATCTTCTCCTGTATTTTTTGATCAGTGGTAGATATCTGAGCAGTTACCATAACGACTGGCCATTCTGTAGTCACACCTGCCTCCTGCATAAAGGGAGGTTGGAAACTCTGGAGTGTCTGGATTGTGATGACTGATCTGCAAACCTGCACTCTGTGCCATTATTACAAAGTTATATAGAACAAGGGCACAACCCAGGGATGGAGTATGGAATGGAGGTCTGCTTTAGAAACAGTGCGTGTTTGGGGAGGGGCGTGGTCAGTGCAGAGCCAGTGAGGCTGACCTATCTCCAGCAGGGAGCAGCCGTGGGGCAGGCCGTGGGGCAGGGGGTAAGTGTACAACCCCCCCTCCTGCAGTGGCTGGTACTCGCGCCTGATGTGATGTCCGTCACCGAACTCCGCCCCGCTCTGCTCAGGGGAGCTCTGAGAGGAGGAGCTGCTCCCCAGCAGCTCCAGACCGCTGTATTCGCTGGCGCCCTCTGGTGTCAGGGGCAGGTCGAACAGCAGCCCCTCAGGCAAACCTCCGATGTCGTCCAAGTCGCTGGGGGCGGAGCTGGAGCTGCGGCTGTAGGCCCGCCCATGCGTGACGGCGCTCTCACTAGGCTCCTCCCCCCCACAGGGCGGGGCAGGACCGCCCCCCAGGCCTCCCGTAAGCTCTTGAGAACGCTGATGCATCTGGACCTCTGCATAGAGGCTGGCTCGCTGCTTTTTGGACATGCGCCCAAACTTCACCGCTGAAGGGGAGGAAGAGAGGGTGGTTAGGGTGTGTGTGTGTGTGTGTGTGTGTGTGTGTGTGTGTGTGTGTGTACGCGCAACTGACCTCCACTGGCTAGTTATAAAGGAGTCCCAGGTGTAGAGGTGCATGTGTGTGCATACATGTAGGAGTCTAGGTGTGTATATACAGGCTGTCATCCTGTCTTTCAGAAGCTGGGCAAAGAAGGAGAGGGAGAATATTCCAGAAGGAAGGAGAGGGAGAATATTCCAGAAGGAAGGAGAGGGATCCCAATCTATTATTTCAGATCAGATCAGGAAGCTCTACTAATGAAAGCAGACACACGAGCACAAGAAGTGCTGAAAAACCAAGAGTTCGATCAGAGGAAATGGAAGCTGAAACTGGTTTTTATGCTTGACCAGTTTCCCTGGCATGGCGCCATTATATTATGAGGAGGCCAACTTCCTCTTCCTCTGTCAGTCTGCCTACGAGTCTGAGGAAGTTCATAACTCTTGTAGCTGAGGGTTCGGCACGTGTGTGTGGAACAGAGTTGGGAGTGGAGGGGCGGGGCCTTTGTCATGTGGGCGGGGCTCACCATCACGGCTCATGCCCAGTGCCAGGCACTTCTGCAGGCGACAGTGTTGGCAGCGGTTGCGGTTGGTGCGGTCGATCGGACAGTTCCTCTGCCGAGAGCACGAGTACATGGCGTTGTTCTGCTGGCTGCGACGGAAAAAACCCTGCAAGTGACAAGGAGAGGAGGCTACGTCACATTCGCTCCTCAGTGGTGGAGGACTAACTGCTCCTCAGTGGTGGAGGACTAACTGCTCCTCAGTGGTGGAGGACTAACTGGAGCCTGTGGTTCAAACAGAACTGAGAAATCTTATTTAAGAGGGAGATTTGAAGGCCACAACACGCATCACTGCATTATCCACATCTCCATACATTTTAATCCTGAGGCACAAACTTCGATTCATTGAGGAACAGATTATAACAGGACTGTTATTAACAGATAACAGAACAGTTATCCGTATTCATTCCAAATTCCTGTCCAAAACAAGAGCAGGGAGTATCCAGTCCAGCCCAGTACAATAATAATACAATAATCGTTATAATTGGTGTAATACAGAACAATTTAATGTATGATCTGTGAAACGGACTGCATTTGTAGAATGAAATGATATTTGCAAGCTCAAATTGTTTTTTTCTTCTTTCTGAATACAGGTGCAGATGGTTCACTACCTTGTCTTGTATCAGAGGTGTGTGCGTGTGTGTGGTCTTCTGATAATGAGTGTGTAGGTTTACCTTGCATCCTTCACAAGTGATTACTCCGTAATGAATACCAGAGGACTTGTCTCCGCAGATCTTACACGGGATCACCTCGATTTGAGCTGGGACACGGAGAAGGAGGAAGCAAGACAGAGGACACCATTATCAACACAGTTGCACAGCACAGAGCCTGAACTGAAGGTTCAGGTGACCAACATCACAAAAAGACCCATCCAGAAAGAGTGGAAACTTATGGAACGTCCCAATCTCCGTTCTTACTCTATACTGGTAAAAGCCGAGTGCTGGGATATAAATTCCACCTTTGTAGAACTGAAAGACTGGAAGTACAAACTCCAGACAGCTGCAGCTGTATAGAGATCTTCTCCGATACCCAGGAAGGGTGAAACATGCCATACCGAAATTCTAACCCTTTTTGCACATAAACACGAATAGAGTCTGTTAGAACCTCGGAATAAATGTGTACACCTGAAGAGAAGCAGACAGGCCAGAAGAAACGCACTTCACCCACCTCCTCTCCCCGTTTATGGGAACTGCAGGACGTGCCGCAGGTGGGAGGTGGTCTGGTTTACTTAACATGGCTCCTTCTTGGAGCCATGAGATTTGGTTACGAAAGAAGAACCTGCTCCATGTAACGTGGAGCCCTCCAGACGTAGAAGAGCTTACCGAATCGGCCCTTACCGAATCGCTCCTTGTGTATTTGATTTTCTTAACAGGTTTGTAGAGTGACGCAAAACATTACGCAACACATAATTTACTGAGTCCGTGTGACGCTTCGGTGTGGAGGATCACACTCCTGCCTCAATACTCGGCGGTGGAAAAGAACTTGCAGGTGGCAACACAGAGAGGGAGAGAGAATTAAAGAGAGTGAAAGCAGGAGAGAGGGAGGGAGGGAGGGAGGGAGAGAGAGTGCCTAGCAGTCTCAAGTCCTTGAGAAAGATTGATACAAAATCACAACACTCCATCAAAGAGAAAATGTCCTCAACCCATGGCATACAAAACTCCAACCAACGAACACCAAAGAAAAGTCTTTATACACGGGTACAGCAAAATGGTCTCTCTCTCTCTCTCTCTCTCTCTCTCTTAACCTCTGTTTCAACCCCAAACAGATCCTCCTCCTCTCCATCCAGCCCCTCCTCCCCCTTATGTAATTGTTGCCTGGACATGCTCCACAAACACACTCTCTCAGAGAGGGTCGCCCTAGCAACGCAGTGACGAGCATCTCCCTGGTCAACCCCTCGCCTATTCTCATTGGCCGACAACGTCGAAGCTCCGTCTCTAACTGGTCAGCTCACGTGGTGCTGAGCTACCTGGCAGAGTCTGGACACATGGCCAATTTGCTCTACTGACACACTTTCCTCCAAAGCTGGGGGTGGGACTGATAAGAAAGCTCTGTGCAGGGCTTTTCCACGTTCGCTAACATTTAAATGCAATTTTAATTACATCACAAAGACTTTTTTTAATTTTATAATAATGGTTGTATTTTTGCCCTTTAAATTATTAGACCTTGCAGTACTTCATAACTAAAACGGCTCAAGAGGGGGAAAAAAAAAGTTTTTTTTTTTTACGTAACGGCAAACGGAAAAGGACCTGGTGGTGTGGATTCACAGTACGCTCTTAAACGGTTTCAGTATCTTATCCTTGACTTGTGACAGCATGTCATGAATGGCTGGAGTGCTTCTCATAGAACTATTTTTAAACTGAAGGCTTCTCAGCGGGGAGCTGGCGAGAGGTTATGAACAGGCCTCAGTCAGCTTTCCCCAGATACAGTCCCAGATACAGTCCCAGATACACACACACCAACAGCTGCTTCCCTGGTAAGAGAGGGTTACACAGCAATAAACTGGGGTAAATGTAAAGATTACAGACAGACAGACAGATACTGTTCAGTGTAGGTAGTGAAGTTCAATGTGACGATCAAGATATCCAGCTGCTTTGTAAAAGTGCTCATAAATTAAAAAAAAAAAAAAAAAAACTCGTCACCACCAGTGCTTTCCTACTGAAGACTTTACATCGGGGGTTTTTGGTCAGTGACCAGCCTGTTGTGGTTTACTGATGAACACAAGGGATTCTTTGACTGCATCACCCTCTCAAACCTTCTCAGGCTACAGGCAGAGACACTTCAACACCTCTTCTTTTCTGCCTCAAAATCCAGCCCGGAATATTACGAATAAGCTTGTGGAGCCCATCAGCAGGTTTTCGTTTGTTTGTTTGTTTGTTGTCTTTTTTTTTAGTCAACTGTGACGACTCTCTCAAATTGCGATGAGTCACAACGACAAAAGACGAGGACTACACTGTCGTACATCGCTGGCAGAGCTGGAGCTCTCCACCCACCTCATCCTGCAGGGTGGGGCCTACATCTCTCACACCCAACCCCATCAGTGCTTTCTTATGCTGTTAAGTCACAGTGGAAACAGCAAATACAAATCTAATCAGACAAGCCATGGCTTCCCAGGGGCGGTCACTCCAAAGAACTCATTAAGGTGAGATTTATTAGTGTGCTGTGTTTATCAGCTGAGAACTGGTAAGTAATCCAGCTTTTATCTCCCCGCCCCGCCCCCTTTAGGAAGTCAGGAGCATGCTTCACTCCAGCTGCATGCGAGCTGTAAAAAGGCTCAGGACTTTGGCCTCCTATCTTGTTTAATCAAACAGCTCCCAAGGCCCTGTTTACCCTGCACTTTGGACAGGACAGGAGAGCGCAGAGGTAACGTACACATCCTGCAGCCAGAGACCAGTTCGTCCTGAACTCCAGGGAAGTGCGGAGACCGATGTGGTCCAGCACATGCTCCACACTCGACAGCGGCCATCCAAACCCACACTTGGTAGAGTGATGTGATCTGCATGTGTGGAGGTGCAATTAGAAACTCTTCCCCAACTGTGAAGCTTGGAGCATAAATCTCGTCTGCTGTGTAGATACGATACTCTGTGCTTGAGAACTTGTGGAACGAGGCAGCACTGCTATTCTGAGCAAAAGGAACAAATCTCAAATCAGATTTGGTACAAATCTACAAGCGCGGTTTCATTAAATGGAAGCTCTTTCGGTCTTCATCTGATTCTAGAACAATATCTCAAGCCTTTATGATTCTAAAAATCAGATGGTCAGTCAAGTGGTCAGTCATCATTACGATTCTAGAATGAGATGGTCAGCCTGTGTAATACCTCTAAAATCATATGGCCAGACCATCATTATGATTCTAGACTCAGACGGCCAGCCAGCGTTATGATTCTAGAATCAGATAACCTGCCATCCAGATGCCACCGTTACGTCAATTCTCAGAATTCTCAATTATATGACATTCCAAACCACCTCATGTGCTTAATGTCACTCTGCTTTTTCTACTACACTTAAAACAATGATACTGTTGCACCCCTGGTTCAAATTTCCCAGTGCCGCACCTCGTTCAACTGCCAGTCTCTAGTGCCTTTTTCATGAGATTTTGTGTGAACTGTTACAGCGATGTGCTCATGTTTCTGTGAGCTAGCGAATCCTTTAAGATTGGATTCACCTTTCCACTGGTTTGCACGCCCAACGATTCCATATCTGGAAGTGGGTGTTCCCTAATCTGGAAACAGAAGTCAGAAGAAATCACACAAAACCACATGGAGGAACACGCTCTACTTTTGCAAACTGTGCTTCCTTTTTTTGAGCTCATATCTAAACAGAATCAGTGTCTTCAGCACCAGTGATTATTTACTGCTGCTGGCTTGCTGCAGTTCTCTGGCGTTCAGATGTACATGGTGGAGAAGCCTAGATGCTGGACATCTAGTGGTAAAGAACATGCACAAGTTTGTTTTTTCCTCACACCACCTTCTCTCAAGTTAACGGAAAAGCGTTTTATAAAGATCTCCTTCAGCTGCACACTTCTGCACTTAGCATGGTGCTAACTGAGGAAAAAAAACTTAAATCTGTTAATAACAGTCCTGTTATAACTTTAAAAAAAAATAGCAGCAAAAACAGTTATGCTGCTATTTCTGATGCATAAATGCAATTTATCCATAAAACACCTACTAAAAACTGATTAAAAACACAAATAAAAACAAACAAACAAAACACTGGTGTCGCTGAGCCTGGTAAAGTAACCTGCTGGAATGACACCACCTGTTTAAAAATGCACGCTGGGATTAAGTGATTCTTCAGTACAAGTAACACAAGCGATCTGAAGCCCCAGACTGGACCAGCGGGAAGAGGTAGCCGTTGACAGGTTTTGTTGTTGTTGGTTTTTTTTTATTATCTTGATCTGTGCTGGCGTGCAAAATCCTCTCCACTAATGGAATCTCAGTGATCTGACTGCTGTACCTACACCCCACACTTTTTCAATCTAATTAAACTGTGGTTTGAGAAAAAGAAAAAAAAAAAAAAAAAGACTGAAACGTAATCTGACATCAACAATGAAAGTCAGCAGGGAGTGGTGCACACCGCCTCCGAGAGCAAACGCCAAGCCCTGAGAAGGAAGAGCCCATCCCTGCTGCGGTCGCTCCGAAAAACACAGCTTCAGCCGCTTCAGCTCTGCTCCTTCGCTCCCAGGCTGCAGCGGGAAAGGAGCGGAGATGTTTCCTGACGTGGCCACCGTGCCCAGGCGGCTGACACCCAGACCTCTGAATGTGCTACGCTTCCCCGCACACGCTGGCAGCCAGGCGTCAAACCGTGAAACTGTGTGTGCATCACCAAACACCAAAGTGCCCTGCAGCCTTGACCTTGGGGTAGGGTGGGGGAGGAATTTGCAGTCTGGAGTGACCATCACAATTCCCTGACCATTAAAAAGTTGTTTTATTTTGATAAAGAGGTAGCAAGTGTAACATTTGTCAAGGACAAAATTCCTAATACTGGACAATGCGATTTAGTCAGAATGCTTTTTGAAAGTGTAGCCAAAACGTAGCATCTGTACTTATGTAGATAATCAAATAACAGATGCCCCTTCGAGTTAACAAGGCGAACAAACTTTTTAATCCTCCTTACACATAACCGACATCTTTGTTCCGATAGACTCCCCCTTCTACAATAAATTCACTAATAAGCAACTCTACAAAATAGCTTACACTGCTGAATCAGTGTCGTTATGTTGGCGCTCACACTGATTAGCTTCACGCGGGCAAGCAACACCTGCATGCAACGTTGATCGAATTGCAGTGACACCTTTTTACCAGAGAGGCGCTGTTTCCTCGGCCGGTTCGCTCTCCGCTAAGCGTTTATTTAACAAGGCGCTTTTATTACTTTGAACTGTTTGCGTACTCGACTAAGTACCGCAAGGGGCAACGAGATGCTGATCAGCATGGCCAGTCTTTATCGACCCTTTACTTTCTCTCTGCTGTAATTGCTAAAGACAGATGTAGGTCAATGGAACAGTCGCTTGACACACTCAGGGCGGCCATGCTTAAGACACCGAAACAACAACAACACGCACTCAGCACGCGAGGACCCCCGCCTCTTACAAAATGACAGGCATCCAGGCAAACCTCCGAAAACTGGTGTCGCGAGTGCGTGTTAAAAAGCACAGCATAATTAAAATGCCGAAAACGGCTGAAAAATCTTGGACGCTCAAAACAATATGGCGGTTATTTTAAGGCAGTTTAATAAACCGACTCAATCCACAGCTAACGTTCACACGCTGGTAATTGGCATATTTCACGATTCTGTTTAAAAGTAACATTGAAATGACGTCAGTACCCAGTTGAATGAGCTTTTAGCCATTCAGCTCTCCTTTTACATAACGAACTTCACTTGCTGGCGATAAACAGCAATTACACCACCAGCGTCCCTTCGGTTCCGTCAGAAAACTGCTATTTAATCTACTTTTGCAGACATGATAACACACACCATGCAGCTGCAGGGAAAAGTTCAACTTTATTTAACCGAATACTCTGAAATAACCGTATACTCGGAAAATGGTTAACTCGTTAGTGCAAATGTCATATTGTATCTCACGGACTATCGTGACAATCGCCAGACGCCAGCAGTTAATCCGTCAGTTATTTTTGTGCACGCTTGGTTGTCTTCAGCGAACCGTTTCGCAAAGCTAAAACCATGTAACGATAAGCATACTAACGCCAAAGCAAGCACTGAAATACTAGTTACTGTAACAGATATAGCTGGCAACGTTCAACTGGAAAGAACAATCATTTTCTTTAACTTACCTCTCATTTTGCTGCTAGGGTTATATTATCTGCGCGCTGCGTGACTCCAGAGCATTTGAACGAAGGTTAAAGCTGAAATCAGGTGAAATGTTTAAAGCTCCGAAAGTGGAGCAGTTTGAAGAAATTCACATAAGTTTGCCGATACTTAACCGATTCGCAAAACAAAACAGCAAGTTCGGCGTTTCTGAATTCGGAGTTATCTCCGTTGACCGTCTCGTTAATTTTTTTTGCACGTTTGCGTACGTTGTGGCGTATGCAATGAAGTAATGTAGTCTTCTCCGCCGCCGCGTTCCTTCTCTCTGGATAGCTGTTTTTCGTTCCCTCTCTCTCGTTCCCTCTGTCACACTCACTCGATCACTAACCTACTTTCAGCGCGTGGACTCTCACATGATTTGCTCCACTGGCACGCCTCGTGCCCTAGGCAAGCTGTAGAGCGCGCTCCTGCTCGCGCGCTTTAAGGAGGCGCGTGCGCTCCCGTGTGTGGAGAAACTATGGCAGTGTGTCACCATAACAGTGTCGTGGGAATCTTTCACGTTTCGTGCTTTCTGTATCTTCGTTTGTTTTCAGTTACGATTACTGAAGCTCTGTACAGCACGCCGGTCTCTCTTGGTTCCCTTTCTTTGCCTTGAAACAAGAACCGGCTGGTTAAAAAAATATCAAAAGGCAGACAGTTTATAAAGTCCTTAGAGGTTCAGTTTAGCTTTTAAAAGGCTGAACGATATGATACTAAATGTATATCAAAGTAATGCAAAAAAAAAAAACGACCACATTTTTTTTACAGACTACAACACGCTGAGTAAAACGTTTTAAAAATTATTTCTCAACCCAAATTTGGCTTTGTCTTTAAATTTGGCTTGGTCTAATCTCCACGGTACACCATATATGTAAAAGAAAACAAGTACTTTTTATAAACAAGTGTTTTTATAACATTATATACTATTATCTACAGAGAAGACTTTTTATATTAGCTACCTCATTAACCCTAGAGAGGTTTTTACATCACATATAGTCACAGACACTGAAAAAGACATAAATATCCCTGTGTCCCTCCTGATGTCTATAATAACAAGTCACTCAGCCATCTGTAAACAATAAGCAACACCAAACCCCGGTGTTCTGACGAGTCTCTCGGCTCTTTGAAAGAGAAAGTCAAGCCCATGGACGCCTTGGACAACAGTAGTTGTTTGATAACACAGTGATGGTTGAAAACAACTGGCCACAAGTGCATGAGTGAGTGAACAAGGGAGCGAGTGAGGGAGGGACAAAGCGTGAACAAGGGAGCGAGGGAGGGAGGGACAAACAGATGGAGAAAGGGACAATATAATTGAGGTCCTGTGATGTAACCTGTGAGTCCCTATTATGAAACGAGAGGAGATTATACTAAGTAGGTTAGTGGAGCAAAGAGGATACTGAGAAAGAGGGTATACTGAGAAAGCTGTGTCACCCAGTCCTGTTCAACCCCTCCTCCCTCCCTAACCCCCCCCCCCCAATCCTGTTCAACCCCTCCTCCCTCTCTCCCTAACCCCCCCAGTCCTGTTTGTTTCTTCTCCAGAGCCTCTGCTGGCCTCGGCCTGTTTATACTCACCTTCCTTTCTATAGGCTGCAGTCAACTCTGCGAGACTCTTCTCTTAATGCTTCCTCTCTGTCTCTCTCTCTCTCTCTCTCTGTCTCTCTCTCTCTCTCTCCTTTACATGCATCTCACTTTATACTCTTCTGATTTCTTTCTTTCTCTCTGCCATTCATTCAATGGACCCCCCACACAGAGTATCTTAGTGTCCTGTCCTTCTGTTTTATATAACATCATATATATTAGTGTGTGCATGTGTTTATGTATACATACTGTATATGTGTGTGTATATATATATATATATATATACTGTATTTGTGTGTATATATACATACTGTATTTGTGTGTAGATATACATACTGTATTTGTGTGTATATATGTATATGTATGAATGTGAATATGGAGAGTAAAAAGAGTGAAAGGGGGAGAGAGGAGAGAGAGAGAGAGGAGAGAGAGAGAGGAGAGAGAGAGAGAGGAGAGAGAGAGAGAGAGAGAGAGAGAGAGAGAGACAGGGAGAGAGAGCTGTGACCCATGAAGGTGATGCAGGCAGAAAACCACACGTTTGAGTGAGTTTGAGAGGCTCCTTGCTCGGGTGGAGTGATGCGTACACACTTGCCCACCGTCTACAGATCTCCTCCTCTGCACACGCTGCAGTGGATAAAGTGGTTTTTTTTCAACCCTAGAGGATTATTTTAGAATCCAGCACTCTTTGCTGTAATCTCTCCACCATGTAATCCCTCCTCCACTCTCCCCCTCCCCTCCGTTAATCCACTGCTTCCTCTCCCTTCTCCAGCACTCTGTAATCCATCTGGCTTCTCCTCTCCTCTCCACTCCTCTCCTCTCTTCACTATACTGCATCTATAAGTTCACCTCCACACAAAACATCTCTTCATTCCTCAGCCCCACAAATATCACAACAGGCTTCTTCCCTGTTCAGAGAGGGACAGATTTTAATGACCTAGTAGTGGTTGACAATTCCCAGAAGAGTGGAGGTGTTCTCCAGGTTGTAGAGGCCCTTCCAGTCCTTGTTTTCCAAAGACCCACTTTCTTCAGATGGACTGAAGTGCGTCACAGGGATGTTTGTTCGAGAAAAATAAGGACCCGATCAGTGAGTCACCGAATCAGAGCCGCACCAAAACAAAGGGGCCGAACGCGTTCCACAACAGATCCCAGAACAGACTTTTCCTCTGGTTCTGACCGGTGGCGCAGCAAAAGTGAGCATAAATATGTTCGGGGCTGAGGAACAGAGTGCGCCGTCTCGGATCGCCTGCACTGTTTACACACAAGAAAAGAAACTGGTTCAATGAAGCTTTGTGTGTAAAGAAAAAGAAAACATTCTCTCAGAGATGAGAAAAAAACAGAACACAGAAGACCACATCAGAGCCCTTCACACTGTGAAAGTCCAAACGGAGAACTGAACTGTATTTGATGTGAAGGAGGATCATCAAGACAAACATCCCTCAGTGTCTGTCTTCGTTCACCCCCCCACCCCCACCCCCGCTGGCTGTCATGGCAACCCAGGAGCAGCTGACCAGGGGTGCTGTCGCAGTAATGATTTGACTCACTTGAAGGTCAGGCCTCACACACACACACACACACACACACACATCCTAAACACATACTGAGTTACAGTTCATGTGTACAGTCACTGAATACAGCCACATTCTCTATAGTAGCTACACTGTTTATTTATTTATTTATTTGGTCAGACCTTTGAAGCCATGAAGCCTTTCTCCCATGAAACAGTAAAAAAGTTCTTGAAAGGTCAGGGGACAGTGTGAGCGAGTTTGTTCGGAGATGTACACTCCTTAATGTTCTGGCCTGAGAGAATACTTGCACATCAGGATTCAGTACTGAACTCCTGAGAGAATACTAGCGCATCAGGATTCAGCACTGAACTCCTGAGAGAATACTAGCGCATCAGGATTCAGTACTGAACTCCTGAGAGAATACTAGCGCATCAGGATTCAGTACTGAACTCCTGATGTATCTGGATGTACCTTTACAGTGTTGTCTCTCATTTACACTGCATCATTCACCAACCAGCCAACCACTAATATTTGAATTTTAGTGACTGCTGCAGAATGTTGGACTATATGTTGAAGCATTTGGGAGTTTGTTGGAGAATGGTGAAGAATGTTGGAGCTTGTTGGAGAATGTTAGGAAAGTCTTAAGCCTTCTTCAAAATGACTGCTTTTTGCTGCAGACCAGAGTAATCCTAGTCACACAGCTAGGACTTGCACTCACACACAGGAGGACTCGCACTCACACACAGGAGGACTCGCACTCAAACACAGGGCCTCTCTCCCTCAGTCTCTCCCTAGACTCAGATCTCCTCCACATTTTAGGGTGCTGGGAGCTAACAATGACATCAAGTCATCACCCTGTCCCAAAACATTAAAGAAATCTGGGCCGCTACCATGGATCCAACCGTTACCGTGGAAGCAACCATTACCGTGGAAGCGATTCAGACACACACCCTGGTTCCAGAGAAACTAGGCAAGCAGATCATAATAAGGTCTGTTTTATAAGGAAGAAATGTAATCATGCTGTTGTGTGTGTAGATAAGACTTTATATTCAGTGAACTTTGACCTTGCAGGACTTTCTTCCTCATTTATCTCTCTGCAACTCTGTACCATGAGAATGAACCTGGAACATATAGTGGTGTTTACACTGTAGCTCTTTATAAATATGAACTAACCAAGTGGGATTTAACATACATCTTTAAACAATTCCACAAACATACCAGTGAGGGTCATTTAATGGAACATGTTTATAAATAAAGTCTTGTTTTGACGCTCACTTGTAAACATACTATACTGGGCAGGGGTGATTTTTCCGGATGTTTGTGAGGTCTGTTGTGTGATACCAGCCGCTAACCCACCCACTCCAGAGAAGTGGGCACAGAGGGCACTGCTGCCATGGCAACCAGGGTTTGTTTATGAGTCAGCATGATATGGCATGGCAGACTGGCCCACTTTAAAAAGCTGACACACACACACACACACACACACACAAACATACACACATACAGGTAACTCCTCTTTACAAACAAACACACACACATACTGGTCACTCCTCCTTACACACACAAATGCACACACACACACATACACACAACACAAATGCACATCACATTGATTTAAACACAACTGCATGCATGTAATAAAAAATACAAACATGCACAGTCCCCAAAGCCCCTACCTCACCGTCCAAAGCCCCTCCCCCACCACCCAAAGCCTCTACACTTTATACACACTTTCTTCCTCTTAAACACACACACACACACACATACACACTTACATAAACAGAAGCACCATGCATGTTACAGGTATATACTATAAACAACTGTGATGTACACGCAAAAAATACCAACCAAAATATACACATGAACACCCAAATATTCAAACGCACAACACACCCACACAAACCATCACACACATACGTTTTTGATCACACACCCACACAAACCATCACACACATACGTTTTTGATCACACACCCACACAAACCATCACACACATACGTTTTTG
>JAOYMR010026784.1:0-17105 GCA_025802075.1 Tenebrosternarchus preto | reverse complement strand
CGAACTCTTGTGCCAGCGTTCTGAAGCAGCCGGGCTCTCCTCACACGCCCCGTCTGGACTTGCCCAGTGCCATGACCTTCTGCCTGCGATCGCAGGAGGAGATGACAGCTGATAAATCCACCCGATACATCACCCACATCCATCAGCTGGCAGGAGCGTCCCACCCAACACCAAACCCACTCTGAATGATTTAGAGATTGAGAAACTGCTGTTTTCTTTGCTTGGTTGTTTTTATTGGTTTTGTCTTTGATTCAGTTTTCCAAAGATGGTGTCCAGGTGAAAGGTCACAGCGGTGATGGCAGCTGTGAACAGAACACAACTTTCCTTCAGGAAATAGAGGCCACACACACACACACACACACACACACACACACACACACACACACACACACACACACACACTTGAACAGTGCAATATGAAGCACACAGTGTTACTGCTTCACTCAAACATACACGGCTGTTGTTGTGAAACTACAAAAGTGCAGAAAGACACGAGGAGGCCGGGGTGCCAAGCTCCCTCGCTCCAAACTCTACGATCCGGCCCGGAGATCTGGAGCTCTGACTCCACACAGCCACACAGCGTGACTATTGTTTAAAAGTATTCTTGTAATGTCCAGAACGTGAAGGCCACAGCTACAGGAAGCTGGTGGAGGGAAGGAGAACATTCATGGTGTTGTCCAGTATGGTTTAGTGAGCATTTAGATGTTAGACTAACCACTTCCCACTAGCTTTGATTCGTGGCTAGTGTCACCAGGGTTACTGACGTCCAGATGCTGGAGTGTAGAAGTGGATCTTATTCTGCTGCCAGGGAGAAGAAGTTGGAAGGGATTTGTGCCGCTGACATCCTGTACACTTCCCATCCTTCCCATCAAGGCTCGACGTTCCCATGAAGGAGAACCGCATGCGGCCCGCCCTCACCTGACACGCCACGTCAACACAGCACAACACGCCACATCACAACACGTCAACACAGCACTTCTTCACAGCACAACTTCACATCTCTCTCTCTCTCTCTCTATCTCTCTCTCTCTCTCTCTCTCTATCTCTATCTCTCTCTCTCTCATCAAACCAGTTAAAGCTTGACTGCACAGTTTCTTCAACGGTGTGGTGCTGATGTAGAGACCCAGAGTGTGATGGAGCTAAAGCCGCCCTCTTCCTCTCCCACTCGGCTCCGACGGCGAAGACGACGGCAGCTTCTGTGACGAGGGGCCCCGTTCGCTCCAGCTCGAGCTGCGAACTCCGACCTCCGTCTCCCGCGGAGACGCTGGCCGCCTGCCTGCTCTCAGGCTGACGCTCACACTTTAATCCTCTTATGAACAGCCTGCTCTGTAATCAAGGAAGCTTCACTTCATTTGAGTCACTGAAGCTGGTCCAGGAACACGGCCCTAAACCCTCACAGAACACACACACATACACCTGACAGACACACTAACTCATGGACTGGATGAACAGAGCAGGAAAAACACTTAAAAACCCTGCCACAAGTTCTGATAGAGCTGCAGGGTTATGGGCGGAGACATGGGTAGGGATGAGCATTGAGGGATGGATGGGGGCGGAGCCTGCAATCCTACTGAGGCATATTAAAAGCACCTCTGCCCGCTGGGTGGGAAGCGCATCAGCTGCTTCCTGCAGTAAAAGTGTTCCCGCCCCCTGCAGCGACAGATACAATTTTTATTGGCTGGTTTTATGGGACAGGCCTGCAGGCAGCTGGAGCTCTGGAGCCTGGTTGGTTTGGAAGGGAGAAGTAAGATGGTGCTGGAGCAACTCCAGAGAGGAAGACAGGACTCCACCCTTCATCCACCCGTGAGAACAAGTCTAGACAGACAATCTGATCGCGTAGGCCACGCCTCGCCCCTCCCCATCCCCCGTGCACAAGCAGACGGGGGTACGCCGTTGGGGACGTGGCTGGAGTCTCCTGGTTGATGGCTGGATTTCTGCTCCGTCTTGGCTCCGCCTCCCTGGCCTCTGTTGTGAAGGAGAAGCTCAGCATCTCCATCCCTCCATCCCAGGCTCTTAGATACGATGCAGCAATAACATGCCGCGTTTATCACCTGAAATATTCACTAGCCACACCGTGGTGCAGCCCAACTGCACAGTGATGTGAAGGCTAAATTGCTTTTGGATAGAGGGGTTTGGTTGCTATGGAAACAACCCCCTTGCCATGCACCCTCACAAATAGGCTCACGCAAGTGCGCGCGCGCGCACACACACACACACACACACACACACACACACACACACACACACACACACACACACACACACACACACACACACTGTCCCAAGCATACTGTGGGATCTTGAGGGATCTTGGTTAATAATTCAGCGATAAATTAAAGCTTTGGTGGGGAAAACAGATGCCAGAATGTCAAAGGATTTAGCAGAGCAGTGGAAAAAAGAAAAAAGGAAAGAAACAGAGAGGGAGAGAAAGAGAGGGAGAGAGAGAGAGGGAGAAAGAGAGGGAGAGAGAGAGAGAGGGAGAGAGAAAGAGGGAGAGAGAAAGAGGGAGAGAGAGGGAGAGAGAGAAGGGGAGAGAGAGGGAGAGAGAGAGGGGGAGAGAAAGAGGGAGAGAGAGAGGGGGAGAGAGAGAGGGGGAGAGAGAGAGGGGGAGAGAGAGAGGGGGAGAGGGAGAGTTGTAGAATCATTAGCCTCACAAAAGCTGCTTTCTGAATAGAACTTTAACCCTGACTCCTGCCGCCCATGGTGGGCGGGGCCGCTGAGTAGTGGGCGGGGCCGCTGGGTGCGAGTTGTCATTTAGGACAGACAGCTGGCAGGACGGAGGGAACTCCGCCCCTGGGCCTCAGCAGTGCACGGTCAAAGGTCGAAAAAGCAGGGGGTGCATTCCTTCCACCTGCCTACTCCCTGGCCCCGCCCACACCCATGTACGTGCGCACACCACACCACGTCACACACGTCTGCTAGGGCCTTACTTACATGCCTTACGCATGTGTTGTCTGTGCTCAATGCCTAGCAGAACAGAAGCAAACAGCAAGGACTCCTCCCGCCAGCTCCGCCAGCACCACCTACTCCACTCTGCAGAGAGTGCACACACCAGACTAGACCCATAGACCCATAATTCATTAACATATGGGGGGGGGGGGTCTGTTAATACTAAGCTGTGTTGGCATGGAGTAGCTGAACAGGTGGCACTCAAGTTAAAGTATTACTCCCTCTCTCCTTCGCTCCCTCCATTCACCCGCTTCTTCCGCTTTCTCTCTCTCCTCCCTTCTCCTCCTCTCCTCAGCTGTGGAGCTTTACCAAGCAGCTGTTGCGAGCCCATGTCCTCCACCCCCCCCACCACCACCCACCACCACCCCCCACCAGGAGCTCTGTTCTGCTGGCTCCCTCGCACAGAGCAGAGCAGGAAGGAGACGACACAGCACAGCATGGAAAGGCCAGCAGGCACCACACCTCCACACAAGCCACTAAGCACGCAGGCAAACTCGGAGAAGTGGTGGATTCGAGAAGGCCAGTGTTGGTGCGGGTCGGGGCGGAGGTGGAACACGCCCCTGCGGTAAGCGGAGCAGCGTCTTCCTGACCTCTGCGTGACCCCTGGAAATATGCGTACATTCTCCAAGGCTGGGTGTGGAAGATCAGTATCACCACGTCACATGACTCATACGAGGGGGGAAAAAAAAAAAGTGTTTTAATATCATCGAACCAAGACTGTGATACAGCGGCAGGGACACGGCATCATGTTGCCATGTTTAATGTGGGTAAACATCATGAGGGCCTACAGGCCTGTGGTAAAACAGGCCAGGTCAGGATTTTCTTTAACCTTCTTGTGAGAGTCTCCATGGTTACAGCAAACAGGTCATCCTGGACTGGTTTTGAAAGTGTAGACCATAGGCAATGCAGGACACACACGCACGCACACGCAAACACACACATCCTATTATGTGCGCCTGCTTTATAGCCCATGTCATACAACAGCTCGGTTATGTGTGAGGGAGAGTCACATGACTGGCAGCTGTTAATCCATTTCCATTTCTCCTCTATGTCTCATTAAAAGGGATCTGCCTGGTTACCACGGCAATAACCTGCAGGCACACACTCACACACACAGACACACACACACTTCGGTCTTGCCCTCCCTCATACCAGAGCTGTCTGCTCTATATTGTGGCTGATCAGAGTAGCAAGGCATGTTCACTTGGAGATGCTTACCAAGAACACACTGATGCAAGATGTGGGGTGGAGCCTGTTCAGCACCTGGTTGGCAGTCATAGGAGGTGTGTGTGTGTGTGTGTGTGTGTGTGTGTGTGTATGTGTGTGTTTGTGTATGTTTACAGCTGAAAGAGAGGTGCATGTGTGAAAAGAGGCGTGTGTGTGTGTGTGTGTGTGTGTGTGTGTGTGCGCGCGCAGCTGAAGGAGGGGTGTGTGTGTGTGTGTGTGTATGTGGTGTGTACAGCTGAATGAGAGGTGCATGTGTGAAAAGAGGCGTGTGTGTGTGTGCGCAGCTGAAGGAGGGGTGTGTGTGTGTGTGTGCGCAGCTGAAGGAGGGATGTGTGTGTGTGTGCGCAGCTGAAGGAGGGGTGTGTGTATGTAGCTGAAGGAGGGCTGTGTGTGTGGTGTGTGTGCATGTGTAGCTGAACAAGTGCTGTAGGAATGAGGGGTAGTGCCCACCAGAGCAACACTCGAGCCTCCCACGGCCACGCCTGCAGATTTATGAGTGTTAGTTGCTATGTTTAGAGAGGAGGAGGAGTGTGTGTGTGTGTGTGTGTGTGTGTGTATGCGCGTTCAGCTGGAGAGACAGCTGATAGGTCACTTTCAGGGTCATTTCCTACTCTGCTGATGAACAAGTCATGCATGATGCACTGGGGAACTGGGGCGGAGGGTCAAAGGTTATGGCTTTAGCACAGAAGCAGCAATAACCTGGCCTTGAAACATCCTCTCTCTTCACCTCTAACCTTTCACCTCTGACCTCCAGTGAAAAGCAAACAGTCTTTAAATAAAGTACGAAAGTGCAGTGCTCAAAAACCTCTTGTGCATTAAAGAATCTAGTTACCCTCAAATACACCCGACACACACACACACACACACACACACACAAACACACCCGACACACACAGACAAACACACGTACCCCCCCTTCAACACACAGATACACACACAAGCATACACGATCACTCTGTCTCTCACTCTAACACAATCACACACGCACACACATGCACACAGGCACACACATGCACACCCGCATGCGCGCACACACACACACACATGCACACACGCATGCGCGCACACACACACACACACACACACACACACACACACAAATGCCATTCACCAACATCAAAAGATGAACACCATGCTGGAGGTGACCCAACAGCATGCTCGACCTTGGGGGTCTCCAGAGTCAGAGGTCACGCACCCCTGCCGTGTCTGTGGAGCCCTCTGTCTGGAACCTGGAGATCTGGAGATCAGTGGGGTGGAGAGTCTTAACCCCGCCTACTGTCTGACGAGCCAATCACACTGGTGCTCTGGAGCACACAGGATGTCCCTCCCACCTCTACATCCCACAGCACCAAAACAGTCAAAAACAGTAAGATATAAAAGCACAGCTCTGCCATCAGCTTCCATAACCGCTGAGCAGAGAAGAGGACATGAAGCGCAGTGGAGATTAAATAAACACGTTACTCTTAATGAACTTGTGAAGTGTTTATCCTGCAGGGCTGGAGTCCTGCAGTCCTGTTCCCTCTCCAGTCCCTCGCCGACGTACAGACTTCCTTTCCTCACCATCCACCCTCTAGAGGCCCTCAGGCAGAAGGGGCCACAGGTGGAACGACGTTAGCCTCCGTCAAATTTTAATGCCAGGATGTAAAAAGGCGCTAACGATGCTAAATAATGCATGAAAGCTGTTGGAGGACAGTTAGCATTACGCTAAAGTGCTCTTTTAAAGGCAATCAAATACAGCCTGGCCTCAGGGAGGAAGTCTGCGTATGGTATAAATCATTTTCATAACTTTCATAATCTTACCTTTTAAGACGGTGGGGGTGTAGCAGGGTTTTTAAGTGCTTTGTAGATCACGTGTTGACCTGAGGGAGACTAAACGGGCTCGTACAGATTCTTACTGAACGTGAACAAGTCAAATTGTTTTTTAGAAGCCAACACCACCTCAGCACTGCTTGGGTGAGGGGAGGAGTCAAAACTGCCGGGGCGGTGGGGGGAGGAGCCAGAGAACGGGAAGGTGACGCCCAGAAAAAAACCCTCTGCAGTGGGTGAGCAGCATCGAGGCCTGACGGTGAAAGCAAGACACTGTGGTAGCTACTAGCCTTCACAGCGGGGTAGAGCGAGAGGGGGTGGGGCAGAGGGCGGCATGGGCGGGGCCGAGACCTAAGGGCCTTAGCGAAACACCACAGCTGGACCAGCACCAGAGCTCCCTGCTCCAGACACTTATGAATGAGGCAGGAGCCCATTAGCTGCACATGCCGCGGGCAAACAGCACCACAGCGCTGGTTTATTATGTATGCAGCACTGTGTAAAGAGCAATTAAAGCCCAAACCATGAATTATCACAAGCAGTGCTCACATAAGGCTTTTCACTGAGGTCTGTGAGGGAGACGCCCAGCTGAGAGAGAGAGCAGTGCGTCAACACCCGGACGGCAAGGAAACGCTTTCCGCCGCAGGAGATAAGAAACTGCCAGTCTGAGGCTCCCTGCAGTAATGTGTGCTTCCAATGTCTCCTTAACACTGCTGGGGCAGGGGGGAGGGGCCAGGGCCGTCAGGGGAGGGGCCAGGGCCGTCAGGGGAGTAGAATAGCCTGTGAGCAGTGATCAAGGTCATGCAGTGGTGCTCAAAAACTGCTTAGGTCAGCCGTGAACACGCTCAGCCATGTAGACATTTTGAAAGCATTCTGAAGAAACGTTGAGAAGAAAGCACAGATCACAGGGAGCAACGGAGCTCCAGGGAAAAGCCGTGAGCAGACAGGCTTATGGAGGACCTACAAAGGGTTTGAAGATGCATCTGAGCCACTGGGTTGGTGAAGTGCAGTGACAGAGGGAGGGAGAGAAGTGCTCCGGGGGCCAGTGTTGCTCCGCCCCTCAGAGGCCGCGAGTCTGGGCCTGCGACACACGGAACAGATGGACCGAGACACACATCCATGTACGGCAGCCAGAGCCCGAGATGAGAAGGCTACCTGTCTGGCTGTTAAAACTGACCAGAGAACGTGAGCATGCGTGTGTCTGTGTCTCTCTCTCTCTCTCTCTCTCTCCCTCACATGAGAAAGAGAGAGAGAGAGAGAGAGAGAGAGAGGTGGTGTTTAAAGAATGCAGTTAAAAAGTAAACAGGAGAGAAAGTGGTATCTGAGACGTCAGTGTGTGTATGTGAAAGTTATACAACACTGTCCGGATCGACTTCGAAGATGTAGAAAAGCCATCATACTGTCTGGCAAGCCAGCCTGCGTCATGACGATACAGGACGATAGGCCCTGAGGTGGGACTGAGGCCACGGGCGAAACCCACACAGCCACTGGTGCCAGCGATCAGACACCATTCCAGGGCTTTGAACATGGCCTCCTGCAGCACAACAGAGGCATCAGTGAGGGGTGATCGTCACCAAACACGGCCAGGGGCAGAACACAGGGGCACCAGTGAGGCAGCGGGGATCAGGCGAGTGCCCCCCTCGGCCCCCTTCACGCTGTGTGGTCTCCTTGTTACAGCATTTGTGTCGAGACAGACACAGACGTGGGGGGGTGGAGGGGGGGAGGGTGGGTGGAGTGGGGGTGGATGTAGATGCTTTTACAGCCAGGAAGGAACACAATGGCTGAACAGAAGAGGCCCTCGGCTGTAGCACGGAGCGTCACGCTCGTGTTCAACTCGCACTGTGGACAACTGGATTACGAGTTCAGAACGAGGCCGTTTTGCCGGGTCCTCCACGGAGGCGAAGCAGGTGTACACCTGCTCCACAACCGCCAATCCCAGAACTGCAACACGCTTTGATCAGCTCAGCTGGGTGCCTGGACGCAAATACCACCGTCCCTCGTACACCGACTTGGGTTTAAATGTTTTTTTTGTTTGTTTGTTTACATGTATTACAGCGCTGACGGTGTTTTCAGAGAACAGGTCACTCTAGTCACCGAGGATTCTGGTCCTGGGTTACTGGAAACTCAGTTTGACATTTAACAGAAAAGCCATAATGTAAAAAAAAAAGAAAGGGGTGGGCGGCCTCGGCAAGAGACCAGCCAATCAAAAGGGAATCCTTCAGCTAAACTCTGTGATAAGCGAGCCCAGTGACCTCGTGACCTCTGCAGGTCAACCAATCTAGACGGGTCGGTAACCCCTACCAGGACCCAGCAGCTCCTGAACAAGTGGTTCGCCCTCAAAGTCCCACCAACAAGCAGCTCAGCACCATGATCTCATCCAGCAAGCAGTTTAAATCAAACTTTATTTACAGCATGGTGACAGGATTGTGACCACGGAGGAAAACCACGCCGTCTGTGCTACTGCGCGTCACTTTTGTTGACGCGCTGGTTTAAAGGGGCTTTTAGATGGATTCAGAACCATCACCGGCACCACATCACTGCTTGCTCAAGCCCATAAGGGTCAGAAAGCTTCAAGATGTTCACAGATCTCTGACGATGTTGGATGAATTAGTCTTCACTTGAAGACCCCTTTCGATCCGTTTATCTTGGTTTGACACTTTTGGTCTGAGCAAAGCTTTCTTTGGCCTGAACAGACAGCTAGGAGAAGGTTGCAGTGAATCAATCGAGCCCCGCCTCTCGCGCTCACATTCAAGCTCCGCCTCTTGCACGTGGTCCACTCTGGGTGGTCCACTCTGGTTCACTGCAGCTCACACTGGACAGAATGAGAGAAATGGTAGTTTTTTTGGTTTTTTGGAGGGGAGTGGGGGGGGCCACTCCGTTCATCTCATTAGCGTTCCTCTGCCCCTCCCTCCCTTCCGCGATTTCATTATCTCTCACTTCCTCTTTCCCTCCCACAATCTCTTTACCTTTCTTTCTCTCTCCCTCGATGTTATTATGTTTCTCCCCCTCCCTCCCTCCCTCCCTCTTTACTTTTCTCCGTTCATTGACTCCATATCTCTGCTAAAATACCGTTAGCCAGCTACAGGCTAGCTACAACACTGTTGTGTCTCCATGGCAGCAGGCAACAATAACCTCAATAACAATAACAATAACTAAAAAAACTCTGCACTTTTCACTCAAGTCTGGCCAGCTGGGTGTCTGATCTAGACAAACACAAGCACAGTTTTTACAACCACATATATTTGGTGGGTTTAGATCAGTTTAACAAAAAAAAAAAAAAAACCTCACTCAGACCACACCGCTCACAGATTTGGGTTACTGACGGCCCCTCAGCACCCTGATCTACATACATCCACTCACAAGCATCCAAAGGGAACCTCACGAACCAACAGAACACCCTTCTCAAGTCATTTCGGGCAGATATGAGAATTAAAGAGCGGCTTCGTGGAATGTTCCGTCAGTTTTAATGCAGCATGTATACTACGAAATCATTCCATTAGGCTGAGACAACCATCTCCCCCTCACCGCTCCCGCAGCCGTAAACAACCACCAAGCCGTGAGGGCTTTCAAACGAAAGCCAGCGAATCCTCGCCGACACATCCTGCACTCTACCACCGCAGCCCCTCGGGATTCCCGAGGATTTATCACGCCAAGCCCTGCCAGGAATAAAAGAAGGATGTAGCAAAATGATTCCTTCTGTATTAACACGCATTCCCGGGCTGAGGCTTGGAAGGCTGTGTGCTCAGTGGGCAGCACACCAGGTTCTACATCGCCATGGTGATATAAGGCAGCACACCTAAAGACACCGACAGCTCTAAAGACCAAAAGCCAAGTGAAAAAAATTTGGGTCGTCATGGATTCATACTGTATCTTTGGTTGCTGGTTTTGGTTTTGGTTGTTTTATCAAAGCAATAAATAAATCGGTGTCCTACGATTTTGAGAACAGACGGGAGAGAAGTGTATCCATGAGAGAAGTGTATCCATGCCCTTGATCCCAACACATGGTCTTTTCATGGTCCAAGAAAACAATGAGCATCAGACAGCAGAAGCCCATAGTGTGAGTCCGGCCAGTGGGTGGGTCTGGTCTACTTCAGTCTGGACAGCTGGGGGTCTGGTCTACTGCAGTCTGGACAGCTGGGGGTCTGGTCTACTTCAGTATGGACAGCTGGGGTTCTGGTCTACTTCAGTCTGGCCAGCTGGGGGTCTGGTCTACTACAGTCTGGTCTGGACCAGGAGAACTCATTACTATAGACAAGGGCAGCTTTTCCTTTATAAATCTCTATACAACTGGACCAAACTACATTTCTGACATGTCTGACATAGTCAGCCAGTGTCCAGAATCAGAAACCAATAAACACAGCACCATTCAGCTGGGTGTAAAATATGGCATGTAAACAAACACCACTTGCCTTGCTATTAAACGTTTGTCACCTCGTTACCAGTCGAGATGACTGTGTTACATTTGGTGATAAAGAAAATGCATACATTTCTAAGTGGTGAAGGTTTTAGAGCTTTTATGTGTGTGTGTGTGTGCATGCATGTGTGTGTACCTGCATGTGTTTGGGAACAGAAGAACAAACAAGATCTTCACTTCCTCTAAATAAAAAAGAAAGTTCTTCTGTGAAAGTGCTTCATCAGACATCCCCACTCAGAGCTCCACACTGGGCCAAACCCCACACCAGCCTCTGCTCGGCTCCCCCGAGTGGACAATCCACAGGTACTGATCACAGCCCGTTAACAAAAACCTTCCAGCAATCTACTAGCAATCAATATTGTTCATTTAAGCCACAGAGTGGAACACTGGTGACCTCATTTCTACAAATAGCCGAATATATTAAAAACACACCGGTGACTCCGTTAAACTATTTCAACCAAATCCTTCAGATTGTCTGAATGACTTAATTGATCAAAGTCATTCCACAAGTGCCATAAGCAACATCTGAGTCCTGCTCACAGCATGGAGTGAACTATTAAAGGAATCATTTACATACCAAATACCATCTGCAATATCAGTACTGCAGTTGCTAGACACACACACACACACACACACACACACACACACCTCCCCCTCCTACAACAGTACCCTCTGTTAAATGGCACTAATGCTCAGTCACTGTTTGGGATTTTAACAGAGGGAGTTGGTCTTCTGCCTGCCAGGCTGCTAACAGAGTCAGCCCACCAGTCAGACTCCCTCAGGTCGCACAGCACAGCTTCCAGCCCTCACTGCCTCCTCAATGCAGGGACAATGAATCTAGGGAGAGAAGATGGGACAGGAGGTGCCCTAATGGGAGAACAGAGAGAACAGACGACAGAGAGGACAGAGAGAAGAGAGGAGAGAGAAAACAGAGGACAGAGGGGACAGAAGAAGAGAGGACAGTCGGTGCAGTATAGCTACTTTAGACAGCAGCCATTTTGGAGCTAGCTCAGAAAGGCTTGCCCCATCAGGGTGAATTTTGGGTAAAAGCTGGAGGGAAACAGACAGTAGCGAACGAGAGAAAGACAGCGAGGATGTGAAAGTACTCAGAAATCTCTGGATGAAGGCACAGCAGAGACCCTCCCCTGATACAGCGGGCTAATTTTAGCTCTCTTCCCTCTCTCTCCGGAAAACTCTCTGTCTTCCCAGTGATCACAGTCCTCCAGCAAACAGCGGCTTGCCATCAGCTACAGGAAGCCCTGGTAGGCACAGATCTGTGTAGGAGGCCTGGGAGCGCGCGCACACACACACACGTGCACACACACACACGCGCACACACACACACACACACAACCAAACCATCACAGGCAAACTACCACAACTCAAAGTTGATGATCATTCTGCAGTGCATACACACATGTATGTGTATACACACACACACACACACACACACACACACACTTATATCAGAACCCATCCCACTGCACCCCTAACCAGGACTGGCATGGAATTCCGACCCAAACACAGAGAACATGCGAAAGGCAAGGGCCACCCTCACATAGACCTGGCATAGACGGCAGAATGCCAGCAGGGCGTCTGGCCTTTAGGGCGTCTGGCCTTTAGGGCAGGCTCAGAGGGGCCAAGTCTGCGCAGGGAGCAGACGGGGATTAACTGGGGCCGATCACATTGTTAGAGCCTGAGAACGTGTGTGGAGCAGCCCAGGAAACCATCAGCTCCACAGCAGGGAGCTTTCCATCATGGAGAAAGAGAAGTTCCCTGCTGTTGTCCATGAGAAAGGAGTTCTGAGGATCTATTCTTCAGCAGAGGAACCAATGGCTTAAGGGTGGGGTCCTGGTTTTACGCCCGTTCGATTAACCACTGAGGACTATTTGTGCTGGAGAGCAGGAGGGCTTGAGCGAGACCCTGGTGTTTTTCAGGACGGAGCAGAAGCCGCTGAGATTATTACCGAGGTCTGCCATCACCATTACTCTGTCAACGCTGAGCTGCAGTACACAACAAATACACGCTAACAAGAACATACCGATGAATTAGCGAAACACGGCTAATCAGTTCTGCTAAATAAAGAAAAAGAAAAAAAAACCCTGATAGCTCTGTTGTCATTTAGAGATATTTCTGAAGTCCATACTTACTGAAAGGAGAAAACAAAAGAACAAACGAGAGCACAGGAAAAGAAAGAAAAAACGAAAACGAAGAGCAAATGTAGTGACATAATGGGAAAGTTAGCATAAGAGAAACAGTATGAGAACGGGTGACTGAAGTGAGTAAGAAAAAACACGAGAACAATGGGGGAGAGAGAGGAAGAGAGAGAGAGAGAGAGAGAGAGAGAGAGAGAGAGAGAGAGAGAGAGAGAGAGAGAGAGAGAGAGAGAGAGAGAGAGCGCAAGTTAGCGAATGAATGGAGAGAGAGAGAATGTGTGTGTGTGTGTGGAGAATGGAGAGAGAGAGAGAGGGGAAGAGAAAGAGAGAGAGAGAGAGAGAGAGGAAGAGAGAGGAGATGAGGGAGCAGGCTGGGGAGGCTCCAGGGGCCTGACGGAGGCACCTCTTCCTCATCTCTTTTGTGTTCGTACGCTGCCTGAGTGAGGAGACAAAAACACACACAGGTCCGTCCTTTCAACCGCGCCACTCCGTCTCGCTTAATCAAGCTTTAAGAGGCCCTCCTCACACTCGAGCGTCTGTTCACACCCTTTCTGCACCTCTACCCTGCACACCGTTCAGCTATATTTACGTTTCAAACGGCCCTCAGAATGAGTCCTTGCTGACGTGAAGCGTAAAAAGCAAAAGAAACATTACATATCCCCACAGACGTGTCCATAAACATGGGGATTAAAGTCCAGAGTAAGAGAGAGTCATTATTGAACTGGCTTTTTAAAAAATTTTGTGTAGGAACATTTCCCACCACTCTGCACCTCGTGTTAAAGACTGGGCCCAGAAGCATCGGGAATCGGCCAATTACACAACCGCCTGCTCGAACCGACCTGCAGCACCACTCTGCTACGCTTGCTCCACCCACCAACCCCCCGTTCACCCTCCACCAACCCCCCGTTCACCCTCCACCAACCCCCAACCGCAACAGCCCAAGCTCAGAAACCCTGCTCCTCCATTACACGAAACCTCAAACCAAAGGCCAATCTCCTTATTGGAGAGAGACATCATAACTACTGGCTGTGAATTTCCTCTCCCATCCTGCCAGTAGGAAACAAGGGAAAGGATGTTTCACAACTGCAGAAAAATCTTCCTGCTGTTCAAAATCAAAAACCCCCGCAGGAACACCCATCCACACCCACACCCGCACACACCTGGACTACAAGCTTTATTTATATAAAAAAAAAAAGAGTAGAAAAATGTAACTATAACAAGACGCTTGGCATCTGCCACCAGTTGCGTGAAGAACGGTGGTCGGTTTCCAGCATTTGTCCTCAGTGTAGCCCTACAATGTTGATCAGCTATACAGCCATCTTTCTACACCAAGGACGCAGGAGTTATGGTTAAGTGTGGAGTTATATGTAAATCTGGGAGCTCACACATAAACCCACAGTTTCTAAACGAAAAGGTTATAGACCCACGTTCTCATCTTCACTACCGTCTACGCTGCCCATCCCGTCCGTCCAGCAGGAACGCAGAGATGTTTCAGAAATGTTCTGTTGTCCTCTAATATCTACACGGCACATCTCCTTTCTCATCAGGCTGCACCACACATAAATCCCCAGAAACAGAGCCCTTTGTAGAAGCTACACATAATGGAGAGTCATGCATTAGGATGACAGGATCTCCTGCGACCTGAATCCTGCTCTCAGCAGGATGTCCTAAGCAGGACGCTGCAAGTGCAGGAACAAGGCTGATCCAGAAAGCTGCCGAGATATCTTGCTCTTGCAGTTGCAGGTAAAAGGGAGACGGCAACAACGTCTACAGCTACACAGTGGTGCACTGCAGGAAACCTGCACATTCCAGACAGTGTTCCTATCCTGGCCCATGACCATGAAATGGAATTACCTTTACCACTAAGGCACTCGCAAGCATTCCTGCAACACGTTATTCTACATTCAGAGCCAACCCCAATCTGGATCAGGCTTGTTTTCCCTCTTCGGACTGGAAGCATGACTTTCCGATCCAGGCTAAGACAATCCCTCTGCTTCGGGACTCCAGGGTCAACCCAGATCACCCTGCAGAGATCCGCACGGCTAACAGGACGTGCGCGGGGAGCCTCACAGATTTGTAACGACTGGTTCAATGCCTGCTGAATATAAATCTTCCTTTCCTGTTAAAGAAAGAAATACAACTCAGTTATGCTAGCAGTGGTAACGTTATATAACGAGGGTTATTTTTTTTTACGTTTTATTACTGTCCTTATTAATAGGGGCAGTGGTGCATTGTGTAAACATGACATCATGCTAGCTGGTCTGCATTATCTCTCGCACACTGCTCATCACAGTGGCCATAATGACGTCCCTTAAGAATATCCACGTCTCTTAAATCTGTTACTGATTAAGCTGTGAGGCAGAGCAAGTCACAATGTTCACCCTCCGCGCAGTGTACGCCATTCAGTTCATCGTTCAGCTCTCAACAGAGTAAGCAAGGGGGGGGGGGGGGGTTGGGGTAGTTGAGAGTGGTGATCTCTGTGAGAGTGAGAGGCGTCTCTAATTGGCTGGACAGCGTGGATGGAACCTCTTGTGCTCTTATAACCGGCTTAAGCTGATAAACCCATTCGTTTTACACGGCACCTTGAAATCACCCCCACGCGGGTCTCAAAAGCCACGCCGAAAACGATTAATCACAACGGAGATTACAACGGGACCTCAGCGGGACCCGACCCCCCGCTGCTGCCCAGCAGGTCGCCGCCGGCAACCCGTCTGCGGCCGCATGGATAGATCAGCTAAGTTTATGCTTCACCACACACACGCAGTCAGACGGGGGGGAGGGGAGGGAGTTTAGCTTCTCTGTTTCTCACTGCAGAAGAGAATTGGTCATTGCAGCGTTCAGTCAAATTGTCTGGTTGCAAAGCAGAATTCTTTTCGAATGCTCTGCTGAAATCCAAATACAATTTACGGTAGATTTGTTTTTAAAACATTTCAGAGTGTAGCTCAGCAAGTTGATAATAAAAACATCCATCAAAACTGGACAGTGAGAAACTGCACAAGAACCAGTGCGAGCACCTTTCCGTCATCTCAGGAACGAACTGGACTTGCTGGGAGTTCCTGATCAGTAGTTTCCAGCCTGGCGTTCTGACGGGGCAGACTGTGGCCCGCGGGCGACTACGAGTGACCCCTCTGGGAGGGATGCAGGGTTAAGGGCCGGCTGGACGAAGGGCCCAGGCTCCTGCGTGGTCCTACTGCACGGTGTGTTTCACACGAACGCTGTAGGTTAAAACAGCAACCGTAACGGAGCTGCCGTTACGACGAGCCCCAGTCAGGGCCGAAACCTCTGCGACGCTTTCTGCAGATTCCAGCTCATTCCATACAATTGAATCACAAGACATGAACTGCGCACACAACAAGCTCCCCGTTGTTGAACTTCTCTCGTTTCTTCACTAGAAGCCAACAGACCACATCGAGCGGAAACTCACACATGGGTAACATCTTCGTAGGTATAAAAAAAAAAAAAAAAACTAAACAAATGCTGACAACAGCCATCCCATAGACACCACCCTCCACCCCAACAACACTTGTGCATTCAGTGTGAAAACTGCAGTGGCCCAATTAGGAGTTAAAAAGTGAAACATTGCCCAAGAAGTCTACATGTTATTGCTGTGTATTGAGATTTTCCAATATGGCGTAGTGGGTGCTGGGTTTGGGAACAGACTGGGAGTCTGATGCCCAGTGAACATGTGACACACTGACAAAAAAAACCAACAGAATTTTTTTATGAGGGCTGTAAGAACTACGTGTCTTTTTTGCTGCTGTCCAGTTCAGCAAGAATCCATATGCATGGAGTAACGATGTGAATTATACTTCCGTACAAGATCCTGTCTAGATGATCCAGAAGAAGCAGGAACTCTAGCAAAAGCCCAGGTCAGACAAACCTGTTCAATGCCATCTGTCTCAGCTGAGCAGCCCAGGTATCCATAATGTTGGGAGACGTGCACGTGCAGAGGGGCGTGCACGTGCAGAGGGGCGTGCACGTGCAGAGCTCCACCTGTTTTTAGTTCCACCTTGCAGCCTAGTTCAGTTGTGGGTGTCTGGCCTGCCAGGTCATGGCTGCACCACACTGAACACCAGACACCTGAGGGCAAAGCCCGACAGGATCAACACCCATCTTCCCAGCTCGCTTCCTGCCTGCCTTCTAACGGGCTGTGCTCTGAGCAGGCCGGGGAGGATGGGCAGGGGTTCGGCGGCCACATGACGTTTTCTGGTGGCCCCGTAACTCCACGACTCAACCCTCCAAGCCCAGTTCATCCAAATGACTTGCTGTGCAGTTTTCTCCATTCCTCCATCTATGCCGGAAAAAAGGGAAACTGGACTAAACAAACAAAAGACAAAATCACACCACAATCAAAGTGAAAAACCCTGACGCTCCATCATTCCAAAAGCGGGTTTTTGGAACCCAGTGGGTTTGGGTCGTGGGCTCTGCCTCCCCCTCACCCCATCTTCCCTGTGTAACAACCCCCCCCCGCCACCCATCATCGCGGTGAAAAGAGGCCGAGGGCGCCCGGCGGGGCGCCGGTCGCAACCGGGGGGGGGGGGGGGGGGGGGGGGGGG
>JAOYMR010026783.1:0-17114 GCA_025802075.1 Tenebrosternarchus preto | reverse complement strand
CAAACAACCAAAGATTTATAAAGGAAAATCATGAAAATGATCAGGGGTTCCCAAACTTTTGCATACCACTGTAAGTCTCCAAGTTATTATTAAGCCAAAACCATAGTGTTTTGCTAAATATTAACAACAGTACACATAAACAGCGATGGTAGCAACCCATCAAGAGCACATATAATTTTTATTCTGTTTCACCTCTCCTCTCTTTTGTTCTCTGTCTGTCCCGACCTGTTTTTCTCTCTGTGTCTGTCTCTCTCTCTCGGTGTCTCTTTCTCTCTGCATGTCTCAGTGTTTACTCTGTGGTTGCTGTGCTGCTCTAAGGAGGCGCTATAACAGGAGAAGATCCTACAGTGTCCAGTACACAACACAGAACAACCTATTTTAAACCTGACCTGTAAACATATAAATCAGTTTTATTGCAGTGGGGTGATCACTGACTGATTTTGTTTAATGGATTATACACTAATGTATAATGTTTTGTGTTAAACTAATTTATTCTTTAAGATGACATAACATTTAATCAAATAAATACTTTGAAGAGTCATTTTTAATCAATAAATGTGATTTGGTCATTGTCTGTAATGGTGTTTCTAAGGGGTTTGCTTTTAAGAATAAGATATTTAATTTAAGTATCATTTTACACATGTAAAATTTTTCCCACTTTGTGCAAAGCATTCAAAAGCGAAGGTAGGATACGATAAAACCTTTTTTATATTTGTTTCCCTGTGGTATGATTTGAAGTTTGTTGAGTAAAGCATATCGGACTATGGTTGTAGCCTTTTCCTCTACACGCTTTCGCCGGTTCGTGGTTGCACCAGCTGCACCACCGGAAGGTCCCTAGCCTCTGTTAAGACACACTACTTCTGGTGTATGTGCGCCCGCAGCACCATTGGACTGTTTACCCAGCCTCTGTTTGAGGACACGGCGCTCCCAGTTCGTGGGCACCCTTAACCCTATCGTCGTGCCGGGACAGCCGGAGATCGACTGTCAGATTGGACGGGTTTGCCGGACTGTTCAAGTAGCCCCCACTGTTGCACGCTGCCGACCGTTCGTGTGTGAACCACAACTGTGCGTCTCCCCGGAAAACCCGGAGAGTAATGGCTGGGTTGTGAGGGTTTGGTCTTGTGCTTAAAGGACTGCTTTTTGTGCCACTGGCAACCCTGTTTTAATAAACCCTTTTAGTTTGTTCCCAGTGGCGTCTGTTCCTGCTTCCTCTGCATCGCCGTCACAAAATCCCTTAGTAGTATATTTAAAATAGTAAATGAAATTATTTACATCGCTGGCAGTAGCTGGTAACAAATGCTGGACAATACTTCTATTTGTGATTCATTTTAAGGAAAGCATTTCCCTCCAGCATGACCCTGGCTCTGTTGTGTCTACCGCAAGTGAGATATCCTGTGATAATGAAGACTCTTTCGACATAAGCTGGCATTGCCAGGGGGTATAAAGCAATAGGTTTAAGATTCTTACAATCTCAAAAGTTTGCACCGTTTTTCTCAGAGATGTCTTGCAATGACTCCTCTTTGTATTTCAGAATTTCTTGCTGGGTTTCAGGTGCAGAGATCCTGGATGTAATGAACTTTACAGTGTTTTGAAATATTTAACACAGGCTCTTATCCAGAGCAACTTAAAATTCTCAATCATGTTACAGCAGTAGGCAAGTGTAGAGTTAAGAGTCCTGCCCAAGAACTCTCACTGATGGTACAGAGGACTTGCCTAGACAAGAATTGAACTCCAGACCCTTACAGGAGGGGCAGCATTGTTAACCACTACATTATACCAACCTTTGTTGCTTAGTAGCTTTGTGATGATGGGATGGTCTCTGGTTTAGCACTTACTTCATCATTTTCAGCTTATAATCATGACACAACTTGTTTGTGATGGAACAATTCTGGCCACATAGGCCTCTGCTTGTTCAAGCAGCTCTTGAGAAAGTTTCATCTTCTGTAAGTGCTTCAAAGACAATGTAGGTTTGCTTTTTTTGTTGTTTAAGAGGTAGATACTGGTAGTTTGAGGTTTGTGTATATTCAGAAAGATTAGTTTGCAGTAATTTATTGTGGTCTGCAGAGGGCAGCAGCAAGCCATGCAAAGCTCTCAGGTTTCTCAGGAAACTAACTATCCCTGCAGATATCTGTAATCTGGCAACGTGTGTGAGCTGGAGCATGTGAATTATTCAAAGTCTCTACTGTCTACTTCGCTCATTGTTTTATGCATGTCTTTTATGCTACTGGCAACCCTGCTAATAAACTCGCTTTAGCATGTTTCCCATAGCGTCTGCCTCTGCTCCCTCCACCCCGCCGTCACATTAAGTAAATTTTTACATAGAAATACATATTTTGCTTAGCATGAAAACAAACAAAAAGTTTGTTGTGAATTTATTTACAATGTTGCATTTGGAAGAATTTGATTTAAAACACATTTTAAGAGGAAAGGAACACATATTAAACAATTAGAGCAACAGCCAGCAGCAGGTGAACGGTAGCACTATGTTTACACATTTTAAGAAATAGAGGGGCACGTGTGACTCAGCCTAGTTCTCACGTTTGTTTTCATGAAACAATGGGATTTGGGGATTGTGTGCTCACAGGTCCTCAAGTAGTAAAGGGTGAGGTTCAAGAGATGCATTGAGTCATAAAGGTGTGTGATTAAGAAAGAAAGAAAGAACATGAGAGATCAAAGAAGAGAGAAAGAGTACAAAATCAAGATATTCCAAAAGGTCTTGAACACACCCAGCAAAAGCTGTGGAACAATAGAATTCTGAGTTATTTTCTTTAGTCTCCTCTACTTACGTAGTGGTGCATAGTAACGGGTTAATGCAAACCATGTTAAACCTGTTCTTCAAGATCTTTTTTTTTTTATATAATGACCCTGAACCTAATTCTCTTAATTTCTGATATTGCTCAATACTTTTTGCACAACTGTATTTGTGCCTATATGTTCTAGGTAAAAGAATTCCATCTCTCTTGAACCCAACAAAAACTAAAAGTGGCAAACTACATATATTATATTGCAGAGCAATAATAATAAGAAAAACAAGAAAAATATAGAGAAAAAGAGGAAGACGATTCAGAAACAAGTTTAGGTGCATACACTGCAAATCAGTTCAGTCTCTTCATTTTTAACTTTTCTTTGACTTTGTTCTAGGTATAGCAACCTGTTGTTTATTGATTCAGAAATTTTCATATTCTTACATGGGGACAGTTGGTTCAACATTATACCCATAGCCTTCCTGACTAAGTGCTTGATAGGTTAGGAGCAACATAAAAAAATTAACTCAATGTTAACTAATGAAAACAAACTACTACTGGAGTAATATGCTCCCTACACAATACGGGCTGCTGCTAATGTAAAAGCTGAAGGTGACTATTATCTCTAAGAAAGGTGAAATTTACATTCCAGTAATAACAATACACAGAGTTGAGCAATTTATTTCAAGATGTAGAGAAGGTAACCAGATAAAAATGTGCAGATCAAATCTTAAATGGGCAATTTTTCTTACAGTTACATCTTAGATGGTCACACTGGGCAGACCCTCAACTCACTAATTATAAAATCTCCTGTTGTTAGTGTGACAGGATTGCTGATCATCATTTATAGTGGAGGTAGGCTAAGGGCTATAGTGTTCAAAACAGTGAAGGAGCAATGAGGACTTTTCATGACTGAAATGCCGAAGAAATGAAGAAAGCTGCATAGCCACACCCAAGGCAGAACCAACCACAGGCGACTCAGAATTGAAGTGCTAATTTTGCTTGACTTTCTGTATGCTCCTAAATTTGCATCCTCCAGGAGGAGGTTATTGTTTATTTGTCAGAAAAAGACAATGGGCCCAGGCTGATGGAAGCTACAGGACCAGCCCCTTTCCCTTATCCTTGCATTTTTACTTTTTTTCCAGAGATGAACACACTACTCCGGTGTGGATCACTATTGCCATGGCGAATTCATGGAAATAAATTGTCCAACTGCCCAGGAAGAACCCAAAATTACCGCACGAATCTCCTTTTTGTCTATCTATAAGCTGTTCAGTAGCTATGACTCATACAGATGAGGGAGGACTATGCTGGGTGCAACGCCCATTGAAAAAACTGACATTTGATGCCCTGGAGGGCACAGCTATAATGCTTACTAACTAATCTGCTCCAGGGTTGGTTAAATATAGGATTACAGATTTGCTGTCAGAATGTGATTTTACAGATGACTAAAATCCCCTTTGTTTCCTTAATGATACTTTAGATATCGAATTCCACATGCACATCCTCATATTACAAACCACACTCACTGAAACCAGTGCTGTATGCAAACAGTATGCATTCTGTGGTTTTCCCTAGTTAACAATGTTCTTTTACCATAATAGCATTATTACATTCATGTAATTTGTCATCACACGTATCCAAGCATAGCCCTTAAAAAAATAGTTTTTTGTTGAGGGTAACTTGCAGGGAGGGGCAGTAATATGCTACTGTTGATCTGTTATATAGCTATCTGAATTTTGTGACAGCTTGACAATTATTTTCACAAGCATTGTAATTCATTTCAACAAAGTATAACTCTGTTAAACCCATAAAAAGTTATCCTGCTGATGAGTAATTTGGGTTGTGTTTATGGCAACAGCAATCAAGAAAAAACACAGGTGTAATGAAAAAATGGTGGTATTTGATATTAAAAGTGATGGGCTATCACTGTTGGCTTTTGAACATTGGAATTCCAATTAATAACCACTAATAGGCCATACATAAAGTAACAACATAATGTTTGTTCTTTTTCAAATACCTTTCTGAATGCAGCAACTTTTGATTCCTTAAATTTCTGATTAAATCTTTTCCACAGATTCAGATTCAGCTGCAGACCTCTGGAGTTTATTCTGTAGGATGATTTTATACAGAAGAACTGCAGTCATTTTGCACAGTACTTTTCCCACCACTGTGTGTGTGTTGATAGAAATTTCACCAGTAATGGACACACCCTATCTAACTGCATGTTGTTTTATGTCATTGTGTCACATGTTCTCATTTTGGCTGTCTGTGTGTGCTTGTGTGTGTGCAAGAGAGAGAAATAATAATCATCACAAGTTTACATCTTTGTATTTGTTAGAGTTTATCAGATTTGAGTCTTTTTGTGTGTATGTGTGTTTGAGAGGGAGATATATACTTTCAACTTGTAGACACACCCTAATTCAGAAAACCTGTGTAGGTGCAAACTGTTATTCCATTTAAATGAAATACCAGTCATGCCTGTTCCAGTGAATGCGTATGTGTGAAGGAGTAAGAAAAAAAAAAAAAAAACAGACTTAATTTGGTTGTCTGACAAAGATATATGTATATGAAATATCTCTGAGGTTTTCTGAGATTATCAAATATTTACATATTTCCACTGAATACACTCTCTCTCATTAAAGATGATCTTAACATTATAATATTTTTTTGACAACGGCAGCCTGTACAGTAGACTAAACAACCACTAAGTACAGGACGGGAGAGTAGACTAGATGGTAAGCATTGGGTAATGGGATGGCTGAATTAATATTTTACATGCATTGTGCATGTGCATATAGATGGTTTGTATACACCCTAACATCTTGTCAGAGGTTTAAGATCAAATGGAAAGTGTTTGGGTGTAGTAGGTAGGTGAAATTTTGAGTTGAACTAGCAGTTCAGTTGGAATGTGAAAGTTTTTGTTTGGCAGGTCTAGTCAAGAATCTGAATGTCTGTGGCAAGAATCAGACAACACTTTGTCTGGATGATCCATAGCCTGATGGGAGCATTGTAAACTGACCATATGAGTGATGAGTTATCCTCCATGGCGCTGCAGACCTTCCTTATGTATTGCTTGGTTTAAACTGATCCAGCAATTTGAGATATTTGTAAAAAAAAAAAAAAATGCCCATAGATATCTGTTGGAAAAATAGCTGTACAGCAAGATGAAAAAGAAGACTAGGAATGATGACTGCCCTAATAACACAAGCACATCTTCCAAATAAATGTTTCTGGAAAACGAGGACGAACAGTAATAGAACAATGCAAGAACTATTAATAAAGGTCACTAAACAATGTGCGTTAAAATATATAAGTAAAACTCATCTCCTTATGATAGTACTGTACGTGTTTTATTATAATGTCGGTAAAATTCATACAGATATTTGTCATGTAAAGCAGTTGATATTAGTAGATGTAATGTTTTGTGACAGTGAATACACTCACAGAAATAAGTTTTAATCTAGCATGTTTGGGTGTAATAAAGGTTTCTAATTCACACTAGTCAACAAGATCATTTTTGACAATCAGTTTGTCAAGTTTTTACAGTTTTTACTTATAAATATTTTGCTTCTCCAGTTGATAGTTATTTTTTTATTATAATTTTAAATAATTTACCAACACTCATATTATCTCTCAAATAGATTATCTCCTTTAGTTTGTTATAGTACAAAGCATTTTAATATTAGTAAATAACCTGCTGGGCTGAATTTCAGTGTGCCAGAAGCATCAGAAAAATGTAATTGTTTGTATTTCATCTACACTGGAATGCACACAGTAAATACCTGTTATTCAGTTATTTATTCATCCTGTTCTTTCAATGTGGTATTCTTCCTATGTCTGTGCTATCCTACACGTGTACCAGTTACTTCAATTCCTTTTTTAAAAAATGGGGAAAATAAAAATCTCTATGAAAAAATCAAGGTAAACGCATGCACACCATCTTATCAACGTATATCTTAATATGAAACCCGCATTAAAATTATTCAGGTTTTTTTGGGGGATATATTCTTCTGATTATGTTGTAAAAGCACTGCTTCTCACTGTTTTGTAAACGCATATTTGGCATTCAAGGTGACATAATTATCGCTCTTCTGATGTACACCCTTTATTGTTTTAAGTGAGTGAAAAGTGAAAATCATGTTCGTGAAGCGCGGGCGACAAAGGATAGGCCTCCAAAGTTACACCTATAACGACTTCTTATTAACGGCAATTTACCGTTTTAAGAAATTACTTTTCCGTTGTTATTATACAGACAAATCAGCGAGCTACAGTAACCAGATGATTTGCTCAAATGACACAGGACGGATATGAATACTAAAATAAGGTAACAAGATCTTTTCGTTTCAATGTTTATTTTGAATTGTAGTCGTTGATTCTTCTTTTTCCCATGCGTAGTGCTTTTAGACCCTTAACTGTTCGCATGAGTGGCAGGTGCTCCTTAGAACGAGCATTTTGCGTACCGCAGTGTAGTTTAAATATTCTTAAATTATAGTCAACGCAAAATGAGTTGATTATTCAATAAATATTTAGCAAGAATGGCCATGGTGACTAAAAATATTCGTGACAGTACTCAAAACATAGGTCTTGGATAGTTTAGGACTATAGCACGTACTACATATGCAAACGTTGTTGGTTGTTGTTTGGGTTTTTTTCAGTCAAAATTCGTTAATTCGTGAATTGCTGACAACATTCGGGATTTGTTGACAACAATAGCCTATTTAAACAACTTATAAGCAATCTATTAAACTAAAACTGTAATCTGGCTGTATATTGGCAGGTCTGCTCTCTCTAAACATGACGGAACAAGAACAGCGAGCATCACCTTGCGTAAGTAAAAGTGCTATTTACTTATACCGCAACACGGACTGCGCTCTCTGTAATAGTACATAATGCACTTTCTAATAGCACATAATGTACTACTTTTATGTAAAACAATGCTTTGTCTTGTATTATTAGACAGATCTACTTATAGATAGCGAGACAGAAAAATATATTTTTTTCTGATTCTCCTGCTCACTGACCAAACTCTCTCTCTTACACACAGACACACACACACACATACAAATACAGTATCTCACAAAAGTGCGTACATCCCTCACATTTTTGTAAATATTTATTATATCTTTTCATGAGACTACATTGAAGATATGACACTTTGATGCAATGTAAAGTAATCAGTGTAAAGCTTGTATAACAGTGTACATTTGCTGTGCCCTCAAAATAATTCAACACACAGCCATTAATGTCTAAACACCTGGCAATCAAGGTACACCTCTAAGTGAAAATGGCCAAATTGTGCCCAGTTAGCCATTTTCCCTCCCCAGTGCCATGTCACTCGTTAGTGTTACAAGGTCTCAGGTGTGTTTAATTTGGTGTTATCACTCTCACAATCTCTCATACTGGTCACTGGAAGTTCAACATGGCACCTCATGGCAAAGAACTCTCTGAGGATCTGAAAAAAAGAAGATTGCCAACACCCTGAAACTGAGCTGCAGCACATTGGCCAAGAACATACAGCATCTTAACTGGACAGGTTCCACTCAGAACAGGAATCACCATGGTCGAACAAAGAAGTTGAGTGCACTTGCTCAGAGTCATATCCAGAGTTTGGCTTTTGAATATAGACATATGAGTGCTGCCCAGCATTGCTGCAGAGGTTAAAGGAGTGAGGGGTCAGTGCTCAGACCATACCCTGCAAACTGTATCAAATAGGTCTGCTTGGCTGTTGTCCCAGATGGAAGCCTCTTCTAAAGATGATGCACAAGAAAAGCCTGCAAACAGTTTGCTGAAGACAAGCAGTTTAAGGACATGGATTACTGGAACCATGTCCTGTTGTCTGATGAGACCAAGATAAACTTATATGGTTCAGATGGTGTCAAGCATGTGTGGCGGCAAGCAGGTGAGTACAAACACAAGTGTGTGTCTTGCCTACAGTCAAGCATGGTGGTGGGAGTGTCATGGTTTGGGGCTGCGTGATGCCAGCTGTGGGAACCATGAATGCCAACTGTGACATAATGAAACAGAGCATGATCCCCTCCCTTTGGAAACTGAGCCACAGGGCAGTATTCTAACATGATAACAACCCCAAACACACCTCCAAGACAACTACTCCACTGCCTTGCTAAAGAAACTGAGGTGTTGGACTGGTCAAGCATGTCTCCAGACCTAAACCCTATTGAGCATCTGTGGGGCATCTTCAAATGGAGGTCTTCAACATCCACCAGCTCCATGATCTTGTCATGGAGAAGTGGAAGAGGAATCCAGTGGTATCCTGTGAAGCTCTAGTGAACTCCATGCCCAAGAGAGTTAAGGCAGTTCTGGAACATAATGCTGGCTGCACAAAACATTGACAGTGGGCAAAATGTGTCAATTTTCACTTAGAGGTGTACTCACCTTTGTTGCCAGCAGTTTAGACATGAATGGCTTGTTTTGAGGGCACATGAATAAAAATGAACTTAAATTTGCAGAAGCCAATCTATCTTCAATAACTGACAATGGTTACAAAGCTAATAAAGCTTAAATAAGGAATAACTTAATTCATTGTGTGGTCAGGTGGTGCACATTAATAGATAGTGTACACCACCTGAAAAAGGAGTGTGTTAACTAAACAAGACAGTGAGAACACAAGAGTTTAAGCAAGTCCACATGCTCAACCACCTCCCCAACTAGAGGCAGCTACCAGGAAGGGAGGCACCATCACAGTACCCCAGTACCCACCCCAGTGTAGAAAAGCATGGAAGCGAGAGATACCGCACTCTTCCGGGCATCCAGGGTGATGTCACCTAGGATCCTTGTCTTACAGGACACCATGCCTCACTCACGCCTTGGGTATGGCAACCTTGTGCAGCATAGCAGGCACCTTCGTCTCTGCTGGGCCCAACCTTTGCCAACAGAGAATCACAGACTCCTCGCGTGCCTTGATGGGGCAATTTTGGGCTGCAGGTGTCACGATGCCCTCACTTGTGGACTGGACTCTCATTGACCAGGAGCTCCTACAGCGTCTCCCTCTGCCAGCTGTGTCCCCTTCGTGGACAGAGCATTACAATATCGCACTTTTTATCAGCTGAGCCCCCTACCCACTGACAAGGTGCTTAGTCATCACCCTACTTTGTCACTGGGGCTCCTGTCATTCTGAATTCTCTTGCTGGTTGACTGGGTACATTGATGTGACCCTTGTCTGTCCATGGAACTCCGCTGACAGGCAACTCGCCAACGTGCCTGCACACATAAATAAATAGGACAGTAAACATTCATATTATCATATATATATACACTACAGAATAATAATATTGAATAATTTTATAACGTAATGTCTATGATACTATATGTTACATTTGTTTGTGTGCACAAAAATATAACTTGATTCTTTGTGACATTATTGTTATTGTCATAGTACGTACTGGTAGCTGTAGCTTCAGGTGTTTTTGCTACCTCACCTGACTGCTAGAAGTGGCGCTAATGTTAGCTTACTGCTCCTAGCCTGCATTTAATTGAAGCTCTTTTCTATAATTTGCTGACTCACACATCCTCTCTGTGTGCTTCTGGAGCTAGGCCAACATTGTTATTTAGCATTAACATTACTTAGACTAGCATTATCATTACTTATCTTGTACTAGACTCGTAGAGAGAACGTAAACTGGCCCTGCATCATGTAGCGCCTCAGGGTAATGCAGTTTATATAGGATCATTATGAATTGCTAGAACCTTATTCGGGCAGGGCCAGGGCTAGACTGGCAGGGAGAATTGTTCAGGCCTAAAAAAAGCCCATCTAAATCAGATCCAAACTTCTTTCATATACCTCATGCATGCTTTTGAAACATCCATGAATGAGCAATTGAGCCTCAGCTTGAAAACTAAATCACAAGCATTAAGATCAGTTTTATAGCAGTGTTTTGACAGCTCTGTCAAAAGTTGAATGTTTTAGGAAAACACAATATTGCTTTATGCAAACCATTAACCTTCATCTTATCAAGACATTCAGAGTTATGTCATTCTAACAGCTAAGAAAATTCCTAAGGTTGTCCCTTTATATAAAATATGGAATGCTGGACTATTTATCAACGATCACCCAATTTAAATTTCTTCAATTTCTTCGCCTATGCAACAACACTTGCTCATGCAAACAAGTTAAAAATCCTGTTTGAACAGGAGTTGGAAGAAACATGTTCTTGGTATTGTTCTTGACATCTACAAAGCAGTTGATAATCAGTCACAAGGACATTATTGGACAAATTGTATTTCTGTGGCTTTTGGGGTATAACATAAAATTGTTTGTGCAACTGCGTTACTGATAGATATTACTTTGTGTACATTAACGGTTTTTGGATCACTGCCATTTTTACTCTATATTTAAACTCTTACTATAGTTTCTTCAGTTTTCTCTCCTCATCTCATTTGCCGATGATATTAATTGATTCTTTCTACCAAAAATCCACTTTATTTACAAATACTGGTTGAAAAAATATGTAGCAATGGTTTGCAGTACAAAGACCAAATCACTTGTTATCATCATTAAGAGCTCTATTATGGTCAGTCAGTAATTCTTGTTTACGCCATACATCAGTCATGTTTATCCATTTTTAACATACATCAAAAAAGATTGATATACCACATACCCAACAATGCACCTTGCTATTAAATTTAAAAGAATGCAATTTTCTGAAAAATTTGATCTACTGTTTGATCTACTGTTTACTGCGTCCTCTCTTCTCAATCTTGCTTGCTTTCTTTTTACCTTTTAACTTAAACTAAATTACCACTGATCCTGTGACTAGGAATCAGAATTGAACCTCTCACATATATCAGTGAGGGAACATTAATTATAAATGAAGCTCCTGTAAATGCACAAAGCCAGTCAGCCAGGAATGTGTGTGAACCGAGAGCCACTCTGAGCCCAGAGCCACAGATATTGAAATGGAGACTCTTGGGGGGAACTCCTTGGAGGTCCAGTGAAGCAGATTGTTGGGGACTCCAGCATTTAAGATTATGAGTAGTAAATCTATGCTAGCATACTGCCTTCCAGGTGTCTTGGGCATAAAAGAAAAACTACTGACATTCTAACTATCAGATAATTACAAAGATAGTTGTGAATGTTAGTAAACATGATATTCAATCATGAGCTATTATAAAGTAATCTGAGCTTTTATAAAAGGGACTTTAAAAAAATACTTGGACAACTTTCGTCTTAAGGAACCAATACGTTTTCTCATCTTCCATATCTCAACATATGGCTCAGTAAGACTTGTGGCTCACAAGGACTACATTTTATAGAAAACTTTATGTTCTGGGGGACACAAAGAGCTTTTGAAACCTAATGTGTTCCACCCATACAGGACTGGTGTGCGAGTGCTGACAGAGAGTTGTTTTTGCACTACACCACCCATCTTTTTCCTGTGATGGGCCGAAAATTAATAACACCCTGCTTTTCCTGCCATGTCAAAAGATGACACAAAGCAAGCAAACTGTGACTCATCACAGCCAAACAAGCCCTGAGTTATGATATTTACTCACCACTAATCAGAACTAAAACAGATGAAGATTAAATACCAAACGAAATGAACAGATAGCAAAAAACAGGTAAAACTGATGACTGCAAAAACCAAAACACGAACAGGAATGGAATGGAAAAAGCACAACCTGGGAAACCATGACGCTAGGAGAGGCGCAATGGTAACCACAACCCTAGGGGAGGGGCAATCGTGACACCAACATTTGTCTTGCATGATCAAAACCCAAGTGTTATGTGCCAAGGAAGCTAACTTTGCTGACTGCAGTCTTCAAAAAGTTTAGTCTCCATTGTTAATCAGGGATCCATGCCCCTATTCCTGAGTAGGCTCACATTCTTGTATTAGGCCTGGCTTTAGCTCCTAATCCTGATTTTGCTGTGAAAGAAACACAAACATGCCTGTCACAGATATTTGTATATGTGCATCACTGATAAATGATGGCACTGGAATTGGGGGATCTGTTATTAATTTCCTTGCCAGTTTCCTCGTTCTTGAGGAGTCCAGGATTGAGGGCAGGGGAGTGCAGATGATCTTTTCTGCTGTCCTTTCACTGCAGTCTATTCCTATCCCAATTAGCTTCAATGCTGAATCAGACCATGATAGATGTGCACATTCAATGATGATTCAGTGATTATGGTGTAGAACTGGCTCAAAAGCTGCTGTGATAAACCTTCGTCAGTTGTCACAGGAAGTACATCTTCTACTGGGCCTTTTTGAGGATGAATTTGATATTGGTCTCCCACTTTGAGTCTTAAGAAATGGTAATTCCCAGAAACTCAAAGGACTCCACATTTGACACAGGGATGTTGATTACTTTGAGAAAGAGCAGTACCAAGAGGTGTTTTCTAAAGCCCACTGTCATACCTACAGTCTTGCATGTCTTCAGCCCCAGGTTGTTCTGACTACATCATAGCACCAGCACTTTCTGTCAGTAGGCAGACTTGGACTCTTGGAAGGGTCCAATGACTGTTGGGCCATATGCAGACTTTATGAGTTTAATAGCTGTATCTTTGGAAATGCAGTTGTTGGTGTAGAGAAAGAAGATTAGTGGGGAGAGCACACATCCCTGGAGACTACCAGTGCTAACTGTCTGTATGCTGAAAGTTACATTCCCCAGCCTCACCTATTATTTCCTACCTGTCAGAAATCAAGTGATCTGCTGACAAATAACAGAGGATACAATGAGCTGTAGGAGAGGATTTATGGAACGATGGTGTTGAATGCCGAACTGAAGTGCACGAACGGAATCCTTGTGTATGTACTTTGGCACTCAAAGTATTGCAAGATGTAGCACAGTTACTGTAATCCATTGACTGCTTTCACCAGTAGGAAAACTGCAGGGGGTTCAGCAGGTGTCTTGTGATGCTCTTCATGTGGGCCAACACCAGTTGTTTGAAAGCCTTCATGAGCACAGATGTCAAAGAAGTAGGTCATTCAGTGTTGAACTGTTTCTTGTGGACCAGGATAACGATGAACTGTTTTAAGCAGGAGGGGACTTCACATAACTCCAGGGGTTAGCTGATTATGTGTGTGAATATTTTTAATATCATGGACTTTGTTAGACAAACACTCAGAACACTGTAGTACAACAAAAAGCAACAAAAGGTAACAGCTGTATATATGAAAGCTAAAACCAAATGGCATAATTTCTGAAAATTAATACATCACTGTATTAAAATGATCACAGTATTCTTTATTTGAAACAGTGTATCTTTGCTGGGTATTTACCAGGACTGGGAGTACAACTGGAATGTAAGTAGAATTCTCATGTCTCATTCATGGCTCTGTGTATGGCAGAAAACCAGTTGTGTATTTTAAAATATCAATATATCAGAAAAAGAATATTCTGATTGTGTTTTTCTTTGGGACTTAAAATGAATTGTTGTGCTGATTATAACATTTTTATATACCTATAGCAATACCATGATATTTTAGTATTACTGGATCAAAGAAATGTATATTACTCTGCAACTGAACATTGTGATAACCTCCATTATATAATGACATTGTTAAGTGTTATTCCTTTCATTCTTACTATCAACTAAAAATAGGTATTGTCAACCTATCATTAAATTTAACAAAGGTAGCAATTGTGAAAGCAGTCAACTGTGAAAGCCACCTTTTATAAATATACATTGATCAGCCATAACATTAAAACCACATGCCTAATTTTGTGTATGTCTACTCTGTGCTGCTAAAACAGCTAAACGGTAGATATTGGCTTCAAAAGACCTCTGAAGGGGTCCTGTAAGATGCTAGCAGCAGATCCTTTAAGCAGATGGGACTTCCATAGATCACACTTTCCAGCACATCCCACAGATGGTCTAATGTCTTGAGAGCTAGGGAATTTGAAGATTAAGTCAACACCTTGAACTCTTTGTCATGCTCCTTGCTGTAGTGATGGAATTAGCATCCTAACACTTCCATACATTGTTAAGCACCAGAGCAATTTAATAATACATCCAAGATTAAGTTCTAAAGGTAATTTTTATCCAAAAATTCTTTTAAACATTACATTTTTCCAATCCTTCCAATAATATCTATAGCACGGTGATAAACATTATTCTTCACTTCACTTGTTGGTGGTTTTAACATTGTGGCTGATCAGAGAATATGGAGCACTGTGTCAGATACCATGAGGAAATTAAGCAAATGGAAAGAAATTTTATGAAGAAAGTTTTTAAATAAAATGTAACTGTAGATTGTTTTAATGATACAGAAAGAACATAAGATTTTTGCCTTATATTATTTGACGGTTCCCTTATTGAGAAAGCATTGTTTCTAGGACAACACAACGGCAGGAAGACTACTCAGACACTACTGATGCATTCAATATATCGGGAGTAACAAGCAAAGACACTTCACCACAAATTACAAATATAGATGTTACAGTACACAATTCAACAGCTGGAACTAACTCTCCAGAAACTATGACTGCAGTAGAAACTCCAACAATAAAAGTTAAAGAATCAAAAACAAAAATAAACCTGTCAACAACCGCTATTAAAATGGCAACAAATCTGAAAACAAACCCTTCATCATTTTCAGCGTTAGCTTTGACAAGTAAACCGAGACAACAGACAACACAAATATCTGCATTCACATCACAGACCACTACAAAAATAACAAGCATGGTCACTACCACTGACTCCACACCACAAACAATGGCAATGTCTACTGAGTCCACACCACAGCCAACAGTGACAGCAACTTTGCACATTACCTCTGTTTTGACACAACAGAAAACTAAAATTGCTGCTTCAAGTCAACCTACTCAAAGCAAACATTTGTTAAAAAATTCAGTCACTTCCCCCAGCTCCACACCACAGACAACAATGATGACTGCTACTTCTACTCAGTCTACTCCACCGACACCTTTGTCACCAACTTTGGCCACTACCACAGCTTCCAGACCCCAGATGACAGATAACTCTCTAACAACTTCTACTGAATTCACTACACCATCAACAATGGCAAAAACTAGACAAAAAAGTAGGATTACAACTTCTATCCAATCTTCACCACAAACTACTTTTAGAACAAGCTTGGCCATAAGCACTGCTTCAAAACCCCAGGAAAAAGATACTTCTCTGGGAACTTCTGCTGAAACAACAAGACTGGCAAAAGTGAAAACAACATTGTCTACTATGCTCACTTCCACACAACAGACAACTATGATTGCATCTAATCAGTTAACCCCACAGACAGCGTTGGCCATTCCAACTGCCACCACACCCCAGACAAATAACAGATTTCTGGCAAAATCTGCTGAATCAAGTACTCCATCAACAGGGATAAGAATTTTGGGCATTAGCCCAACTTCCATACAAGATTCATCATTGACTTCTGTGACAAGTCAAACTGAATTCACTACACAATCAACACTGACAAAAACGTTTACTAGTACCCCCACTTCGAAACAACAGTCACATATGTTTGAAAGATCAACTCAATCTACCACACAGACACCTTTGGCCATGCCAACTGTCAGTACACCCCAGACAACCAGCAGTTCTCTTGCAACTTCTGCTGAATCAACTACACCATTCACAAAAACTTTGACCAATATACCCACTTCCACAAAAAGGGCAACAACTATGTCTCTGCCATCTACAAGTGAACGCACTACCCCGTCAACGGTGACAACAACTTTTACCACTGTCCCTACTTCCATTCAACAATCAGTAACATCACCTCATACGAGCCCACAGACAACTGAGGTCCCAACAACTTCCACAGCAACCAGTAGTTCTCTTGCAAATTCTGATGAATCATCTAGACCATTTACAAAATCTTCGACCAATATGCCTACTTCCACAAAAAGGGCTACAACTACGTCTCTGCCATCTACAAGTGAATCAACTACTCCGTCAACGGTGACAACAACTTTTACCACTGTCCCTACTTCCACTCAACAATCAGCAACATCACCTCAGACTAGCACACAGACAACGGTAGTCCCAACAGCTTCCACAGCAACCAGTAGATCTTTTGCAACTTCTGATGAATCAACTAGACCATTCACAAAATCTTCGACCAATATACCTACTTCCCCAAAAAGGGCAACAACTACGTCTCTGCCATCTACAAGTGAACCAACTGCTCTGTCAACAGTGACAACAACTTTTACCACTGTCCCTACTTCCACTCAACAATCAGTAACATCACCTCATACTAGCCCACAGACAAATGAGGTCCCAACAACTTCCACAGCAACCAGTAGTTCTCTTGCAACTTCTGATGAATCATCTAGACCATTTACAAAATCTTCGACCAATATACCTACTTCCACAAAAAGGGCAACAACTACGTCTCTGCCATCTACAAGTGAACCAACTACTCCGTCAACAGTGACAACAAC
>JAOYMR010026782.1:0-17134 GCA_025802075.1 Tenebrosternarchus preto | reverse complement strand
CCCCCCCCCCAACACCCCCCTACCCCCCCCCTCTACCCTACCCCACCCCTACCACCCCGCCCCTGTACCTGACGCCCTGCCAGCCGCACCTGCACCCACCTTACAGGAACCTGCCTCCAGGCAGGACTTCCTCTAATTGTACTGGACTGCAAGATCTAACTCATGAAGTCTTTCTGCCACTGAGAGAAAGGTTCCACATTCTTGCCTTTGCTCCTTCACTCTCTAAGCAGAGTTCAGGGCTCCTGACCCACAGCTGCCTGGGAGCAACGGAAACACACTCATCAGTCTTCTTTACTTTCACTCTTTGTAAGTGTCGTTCGGCTGGAACAGGCAACCCTATAAATGCTTCCTGCCTTCAGTCTAACAGTGTTTTATGTCAACTTGTTTGTTCAATGAGGGTCACAACCAGGCACAATGTCTGATTTACCATGACGAGCAGGTGTTTATACTTCCTCTCTGTATGTGTGTGTGTGTGTGTGTGGTTGGCAACATATTAAAGAGCTTCTGCAGAACAGTGAACAGTAAGGTTTCTGTGTGCATCTTAATCTGAGAGTGTTTACTGTAAAGAATGCAGTTATGTGGCCAAACAGTTCCTGGATCAGTTCTTCGGTTATGACATGTTTAAGGAGAATAATATATTAGTATATTATATTACTGTAAAATGAATATAGAAATTTGGCAAACAACAGGAGGCTCCCATTTAGTGTCTGGCAAGGGACTCCTGAGAAATATGCTGATTTGAACATCCAATTCCATTCCCGTCCATTTCCGTCCAATCAGAGAGAAGGAAATCCTAATCCATGAGTCAGTATTTGTTCCTGTGGGTCACTGCATTCCAGAGGAGCACACTTCCTCCCTCTGTCTCAGAGATTCAAGTACTAAGTACTAAGAGAGAGAGAGAGATACACTACATAGTTTTCATTATATAGTTTCATTATATGTTCATATGTGCATGGTGTATTTGTTAGTAGTATTGACCACTACAGTAATGTTTTATATTTTAGATTTGTATTGTGCTCTAACATCTAGCATTATGCTGCAACACAAGATTCATCACTGGAGCGTCTAGTCCCTTTTTAGATGGATAAATTGAATCCTAACACCTTTAAAAACAAGAGTACACAGTGTCCACACAGCTCGTATTTTGTTTTGGTCTCTTTTTCTCTGATAAACTGAAAGCCATTAGAAAGTATATGATTTTAACTGGGAATTAAGTTAAAATTAAGTTAAAGTAGAGTTTTTTTTTGTTAAAAAAACCAAAAAACAACAGGAGGTTGTTTCTGGTCTCTTTGGGTACTCAGTGCTGATCTGAGAATTACCTCTGATATTCACTGAAAGGTAAAAATAACTGTTTTGTTTTTTAACTGCCCTGGCTTTTCAGGGACGTGACACTTTTCTTACCACAGCCGTACAGAATCAAACAGCTTGAGTGGATGGAATAGCAACCAGAGCCCGAGCTGTTCTTTGCCTCAGTTAGTCGGAGTACCGTAACCCCGCCCCCCAACCGTTCCCATAGAAACCTGGATTCAGTCTGAAAGGAGCTCATCGCCTCGGGCCCTGCTGCCACGGTCAGCCTGAAAGGAGCGTCTAAGAGCACTGTAACTCCGCCTCCTCCAACTGTCCCCATAGAAACTTGTTTTCAGGGATAAGCTTTTCTAGTGTTCTGAGCGCACACACAGCCGGATGGGCGCCTTGTGCGTGTAATAATCAGGAAGGAAGCTGGTGAAGGTTGCAGTGGGTAAAGAATAGGAGGAAGAGGGTGAGAGAAAAGTGGGCGGGACTGGAACAACAGACACGCCCCCACTCCACTCTGCAGGCCACATCCCTCACCATGACAACACAGTGGGACAGGAGTGGGTTGTGGCTTGGTGTTCAAAGCATGTATGTCAGCGGGGAGGATCCCAACCTGCTAGGGTTGAGGTCCACCCCCTGTTCCTGGAGGTCCACCCCCTGTTCCTGGAGGTCCATCCTCCTGCTCCTGGAAATTCACTCTCTGTTTCTGGAAGTCCACCCTCCTGCTTCTGGAGATCCACCTTCTTCTCCTGGAGATCCACCCTCTGCTCCTGGAGGTCCACCCTCTGCTCCTGGAGGTCTATCCTCCTGCTCCTGGAGAGACACCCTCCTTCTCTTGGAGAGCCATGCTCCTGCTCCTGGAGATCCATCCACTGCTTCTTGAGATCCACGCTCCTGCTCCTGGGGATCTATCCATCATTTATAGAAATTATAGAAATGTATTTCCTTTCAATATGCATTTTCTAACTGTTTTCAATATAATGAAAGTTGATTACCTCTGTGGTTCACGGAGAAACTGCCGATTATAATCAAAATTCAAGCCAATATGAATAGTGCTTTCTTTATAATGTTTGCCTGTTGTCTGTTATTCAAAGGTCTCCGAATATCAGTGAGGAATGTAAAGATTGCGTTTCTGTCTACCTCACAGCCTCATTGTTGGTTATAGGTGCATGAGCTGCATTCCTGTGTGCTCTTTAAACAGACAACCCTCTTTATAAGGAAGTGTTGGTGGATTTATGTGTCTACGTGCATTTATGTATGTGTGTGTCAGTGGTTTTGCTTGGAGTGGTGGTAGCTCACTGGTTAAGGCACTTGACTAGTAATCAGAAGGTTGCTGGTTCAAACTCCAACTCTGCCAAGTTGCCACTGTTGGGCCCCTGAGCAAAGCCCTTAACCCTCAACTGCGCAAGATGTATTCAGTGTGTATGTACATGCTTGAGTGGGTGTGTTTGTACATTTGTGTTTGTTAGGTGTGTGTTGGTGGATTTGTTTGCGTGTGTGTAATACTGTCTTAGCAGCAGGGTGTGAGGGGAATGATTTATGATTCTTCAGTTTATGACAAACTTCACAATTGCATTTATGAATATATAAATGTATCTGTGCTTGCATTTGGGAGATTTTACGTGTACGTGTGTGTATGTGTGCGTGTGTGTGTGTGTGCGTGCGCGTGTGTGTCATTATACTTCCTACAGGGAGGTGCTGATACAGCTCTGTTTGCCTGGTTGGCCCAGACCGCATGATCAGCAGATTAATGTGTGAATATAAATTCCATCAGAAACACCCAGAGTACACAGCATTGATAGGCTCAGTGGCCTGGGCACAGCTCCATCTTACACACACCTCCACCCTAGACACAGCTCCATCTTACACACACCTCCACCCTCGACACAGCTCCATTTTACACACACCTCCACCCTAGACACAGCTCCATCTTACACACACCTCCACCCTCGACACAGCTCCATCTTACAAACACTAGTAACCTACATGCATTTACAAACACAGAGCTAAATGTGTCTCTGTGTGTGTGTGTGTTTCTATGCATTCCTTTCATTCCATTCACATCAAGGTTATTTTGAGTTTTATATGGTTTTTGTTCAGCCTGTGAGTCACATTTTAAAATCAGATACACCTCATTTCTTTGCTATGCCAGTCTCTTCCATTGTACTCTCAGATGAATGGCTTTGCAGATCTTTATCAAAGGAGTCTTATTATAGATTAAATTTAGAAAACTACTGTGTCTGCCTCATGACTATGTTCATATACTTCAACAATTAAATTCAACATTTACTGAAAGTATTATTTTACATATTATTTGAAAGTGTATTTCAGTATTCTCTAGCGAGTAGGGAAGAAGGTTGATCCTCTGGCTTTACAGATTTTCTCCCTAGAACTGGGGATTAGGGGAGTTAAGAGAACCTTCTAGAACTGGGGATTAGGGGAGTTAAGAGAACCTTCTAGAATTGGGGATTAGGGGAGTTAAGTGAACCTTCTAGAACTGGGGATTAGGGGAGTTAAGAGAACCTTCTAGAACTGGGGATTAGGGGAGTTAAGAGAACCTTCTAGAACTGGGGATTAGGGGAGTTAAGTGAACCTTCTAGAACTGGGGATTTGGGGAGTTAAGAGAACTCTCCAGAATTGGGACTAAAGGGAATTAAGACATCAGGATTGGGGATTTGACATAAAATCCCATAAATTAGTTGGCACTTCGGATCCAGGAACTCAGTAAGGTTCTGAGAATTTTTGCCATGAACAAATATACTGTATAACAATGAACAAAATAAACCATTGCAAAAAATATCAAGGAAATCAAAGTGTTAAAGAAATGTGTCTCTTAAAATTATGCTTGCTAAACTTGCTCTGGATAGGCTTTTGATTTAAAAGTACTAATTTCTGTTATTTCTAAAATTTCTGTTTTTATACATTGAATGTACATTGTTTAATAATAACACAAACACACTCAGTCTCACATTATGTGACAGCGAGTGCGAGTGAGCAGGAGCAGACGCTACTGGAAACATGCTGAGAGGTTTATTAGCACAGGGTTGCCAGTGGAGTACAAACAAAGCAGCAATGCAATGCAGACAATAACCAAGAGATAAAGCAGACGATACCGGACTACCGGAGGGTCAGTCTTTGAGATTTGAGTTAAAGCACCAAACGTAGAGCAGCGTGCAACAGAGCCTGGTAGCAGTTCGGCTAGCTTGCTAATGTGGCTTTAACGAGGGCTTTAAGTACCGGTAGTCGATCGGTGATTGGCGACAGGTGCGCTCAATACACCGCAGATTGAGAGCGTGGCAAGGTGGGCGTGGTTTTGGAGCTGGGTGCCCGATGAGACGTGACACATTATTATTACAGCCCCAGGCATGGATAAATAGTTTAAAGTGCAGAGAGAAAATAAATAAATGTTTTTTGACACTTTTTTAACTCTGGTAGTGTAGGCTCCCCTGACCGTTAACACGTTAACCCTCTGAAGTCACCAGTTATGACTGGTGACAGTTATGATTTTTAAAAAAGCATGTTGTAAAAAAATTTGCAACAATTTGTCTTATAAAATATAAAAGTGAAGTGGGAAGCAAGTACCTTTTCTTTACTTTAAGTTGTCCTTCCTTTAAGGCAGTGTCATCCCTTTAAGGCAGTGTCATCCTTTTAAGGCAGTGTCAAGTGTTATCCTTTTAAGGCAGCCACTGAGGAGCACTACCCCCCACCACAAATCACTCTGCATTTCGCTAACTTTGACTGCATTTTAGATAAGAAATTAAATATGACTTTATCAAGGAGATACTTCATTGTCATTTATGATGATTCCAGTGATATAAACTGTGTGTGTGTGTGTGTGTGTCATTGTTTATAACTATTCCTATGAGTGCCAAGCATCACGCATTGTGCTCTCAGGTGTCCAAGACAGGATACGACTCAAACAAACAAAAAGACCAGTATGTCAGTGGTCTTCACTGGTTTGATCTCCAGAGTGCTGACAATGCCCTCACAAACCAGACGTATATTGTCATGTTCTGGGCTTCATGATCTGCAGTCATATCAGAAAAACACCACACCACACACTCGTCAGAACAGAAGTTGGATCACTTCCTTTCTGCTTCTGACTTTTTTTTTTTTCCCCCCAGTATCTTTGGTACTGGAATAGCACAGGACTGAACTTAAATCTGTGTCCAGAAAAATCAGGCCTGAGCCTGAGGTCTCTCAAAAGCATGGCTGCATCAAGATCTTTGTTCAGTGGTTGAGCGAGAATCACACTGTACACTCTCTCTCTTGATCACACTATTAGGATTTTATTTTAGGAACTGAGACCCTTATCAGTTACAGTAATGACACATTCAAAGTTGAGCAACAACTATACCTTTGTACATTGTTACATTGTGTGTGTGTGTGTGTGTATGAGAGAGAGAGAGAGAGAGAGAGAGAGAGAAAGAGAGAGAGAGAGAGAGAGAAAAGACGTCTGTTCCAGGCCTTTAACAGATCAAGCCCACATACTGTAGTATATGCTGATAATGTACTTTGAACTAAGCCAAACACAAGTGGAGCAGCTCTATGTGCTGTTTGTTACAAATCCTGTTAGTTACACATCTTGTTTGTTACAGTTACACTAGATTCCTCTGTTCTCTCCACTGTAACAACAAACAACCGAGACAACACACACCACATACAGACCATGGGAGCTTGACGGGTCCTACATACATACTTATATGGAAGTATGTATGTATGTATGTATTGCAGTTTTCTTAATACAAAACCTGAGAAGAATCTCCCACAAATATTCTCTTAATACTGTAAGAAAACCTGTTGGATTTTTTGAATGTACTGGACCTGTACCCTTATTATTTCTGGGATGCATTTGTGACGTGTTTGGTTCTGCCACATGCATATTTGAAGACCTCTGCTCATCTCTTTCATGTCCAAGTTCCACCCATATACATGGAATGTAACGCATCCTGGCACAAGGATCACCTTTTTAGATGTTTCAGTTAAGTCTTGGAATACATGTTTAAATACCACCAACTGTTATAAACCTACAGACTCTCGGCCCTATTTACAGTACAATTCCAACCCTTACTCACAGCTTAGAGTTAAGATTTCCTCTAGAAAACTGTGGAAATGTATGAATATTTTTGGAATTGTGGATCTGTTCAGAGAACTGACCTATAAACAGTCTACTGTTAAGACAACAACAATTCATTTGGTGCTAAATTATCATCCTACTAATATAAAAGTGGCTAATACTATACTTAAATGCTTCAGAATCCAGGATGATGTAGAGACTTCGTCTCTTTTAAAGGTTCCTCCACTAATCTCTACAGACAAGACAAAAACACCAGATACATTCTTGTCAAGAGTGAGATAAATGGCCATTCAGATAATAACTGGTACTGTAGCCTGCAACCCCTCTAGATGTTCTACATGTACATTTATTAACACAGACACTAAAATAACTGCCACAAAGGACTGATTGTCAACACCAGTTCCTCTCTGTATTACATGCAAGAGTCAGCTGTACACTGGAAAACCAAGAGAAAAAACAGTAAAGTTTAGTTAAGATGTTAAAAATGTGTAGCACAGACATCATTATTATTATTATTATTATTATTATTATTATTATTATACAACAGACTGCAATAAACACAAAGAACAATATACATGCAGTCCAAACATGAAAAAAATGGTTATTCAATTTTTAAAATGATTTGTTAAAACTTTTCACCAGTACAAGCATATATGTCTGTACCAGTAAGATGGAGAGAGGGTGGAGAGATAAGAGGGTGGAGGAGAGAATAACAGAGTGGAGAAAGAGTGGAGAGGATGTGTGTGTGTGTGTGTGTATGTGTGTGTGTGTGTGTGTGTAATTCTGATTCCTGGCTCACCACACAGGGGTACATATATACTACGTATGCTAATTTTGGCCAGTTAAAACTGGGTTGCCATCCAATTACCAACCAATTTTCCAAATGAAATCACTGTGGAATTGTGTGGTGATTGACTCTCAACTCTCACCAATAATTTAACATTCAACCAAATTTTCCACATCTACCATCTCTTCTCCACCCTCCTGTGTATGTAGCTGGTCCACTTTTTCAGATGTGTAGTGTTGTTTTGAGAGTCTCTGAGTCATTGTGTGTCTTTGTGTGTTTGTTGTACACAGTGGATGACACTCATCATCCACAGAGTAGGTCAAAGGTCACAGGTTATATTATCTGCAGAGTGGATAGTAGTTTCACACTGCTGTCTCTCTGGGTGTGTGTGGGTGTGGATGTGTGTGCCCGCACTCAAGGGAATATTCTGCTCCCAAAAGGAAGAAACTGTCTCTCACCATGGCAACAACTAGGCATTAATCCGCCCAATACTGACTGAAGAATTACAGAAGCAATTTAATATCACATTCGTGTGATAATGAAAATATATTTATTTAAATCTTAAATCTGATTTTTTTTTTTATTGTTTTTTTTAATACGAAAAAATCATACAATACATAGAGTTGACAAAACCACAAAGACAGAAAACACACAGTTACATGAACCTGTTACAGAAATGGGCACTTAATTAAAACAGTTACGTGAACCTGTTACAGAAATAGGCACTTAGTTCAAACATATAGTTACGTGAACCTGTTACAGAAATAGACACTTAGTTCAAACACAGTTACGTGAACCTGTTACAGAAATAGGCACTTAGTTCAAACACAGTTACGTGAACCTGTTACAGAAATAGACACTTACCGGTAGTTCAAACAGACAGTTACGTGAACCTTTTACAGAAATAGGCACTTAGTTCAAACATTGTCTTAGACAAACATTTCAGTGTCTCTAGAAGGGATTTCCAAGTAGCATAGGAAATATTGTAGGGAATGTGCTATGTCTTAGTCCTCTCTCTGCCAGTTCAGATATGTCTTTCATATCCACAGGATAATTCCCCGCGAAGAGATTTCGTGATGGCGGCAGGCATTGTTTGGAACAGAATTAAAATCCTGGGCATTATTGTCATCGTGACCATATTGTCTGCTAATGATGGAGTGTTGTCCTACACAACGGTTTGGTCTTATCCAGAGTTGGTGTAAAATTATGTTTAAATTGATCACTGTATCTATAGGTTACTGATGCTCCAAGATATTGAAAAGTGTCCCAGGTTTGTGCCAAAGGGTGTGACTGGTCAACTCTGCATACACAAAGAACCGGTCATCTCTACATATATAACTGACTGGTCAACTCTCATACACAAAGAACCGGCCATCTCTACGTACATAACCGACTGGTCATCTCCGAACACAAGTTGATTGAGATGTTGAGCACCTATATTCAACGTCAATAATCAAAGACATAAGTTCACTGAGACATGCTGACAATCTTTTATGCATACTGGAATTAATGGAAATTATTTGTGAGAGTAAATACGTTTTCATAATTTCCCAGAGGTTACAGCAAGTTGTATTTGATGACTGATTGGTTTTTAAAAAGAAGTGACCTTGAGTGGATAGTGAGCTAACAAGATGTTCATCAGACTGAAGACATGGGTGAAGTCTCCAGGTACATTGTGTAGGTTCATTCTTTGGAAAGCAAAGTGCCATTTTCACTGCTCTGTGGTCAGAGACGGGCGATAGCTTCATGTTTAGTTTCTTATCCCAGCAGAAAATTTTTATCCAGCAGAAAATCCAGCAGTCTGGAATATGATTGACTTCACTGTGTCTTAATAGAGTTGATCCACTCACTGTGGTGCTTCACTGTGTCTTAACAGAGCTGCTACTCTCAATAATCAATCAAAGACATCAATCTCTCTAATTACACGACATGGGAAGGCTGGACAGAGCCATTTGGTTACAGCGTAGGAAGAGAGTGATGGAGTGACAGTGTGAAAGAGAGAGCGAGTGAGAGACGTAAGCGAATGAATCATCTCCACTAAAAACAACATCACTCTCTCAAGTGGTTTATTTGATCCCTCTCGAAGACGATACACTTTTACACGGCAGGATGCCCTCTGCCCCACAAAAATCCCATAGGAGGCAATCAAATGAGGTCATGTCTGTGTTCATGTGCTGTACCAACCCCTCCCCGGTCATCCAGTGGGGTGTAAGGCGACCCAGACGCTGAAGGGCGGGGGTTGAATGTAGACCTTCGCCTGGTGTGTGCAGAGCTGTTCGTTTGCATGCGTTTACCCCTGTGGCTGTAAACAGTTCACAAATCTGTCGACAAATCCCTAATATTATATCCAAACTTTATGGTTTGACTTATGAGTGATACATGCCTTCTCCATAGCAACGGTGGAATGGAATGTGGGTTGGAACTTGTATATGGTCTGAACTGTTGTACGTTTCTTCTCTTTGGAGATTGAGACATTCTATTGCGTCTTCCAGTGCTTTGTGTTCACCAGTGGGCTACGGGGCTTCCTGCCGATAGAACAGAGACTCACAGCTCCTTTTTCTGCTCTCCTATTGGGAGGGTGTTCTGAATAATTGAAACATGCAGGCTGATAGGTTTGGGTTTATTTTAAGGTTAGTCTCTGAAGCTCCACAAAAATCCTGCAACTTCTGAGACATTCAAAGCATTTCTCTCCCTGCAAAATCCAATCAGACAATTTCTCACTGCAAAACAAAGATAAAGGACTCTCCCAGAGGTTCGTACAGCGTGGAACCTTGAACTCTGCACGAGGCCTTTGGTCACCGGATCAAACGATTTTCCAGGCGGAAAGTGGCCATGAAGCTGGGGCTCTCACTGCCAAGGCGTTTCTTCATCAGCGGCACAGAGATGTAAACAGACGCATCTGAAGCAGGGCTGAAGCAGGACGTGTATCCCATCCTGGAGGAACAGGCCTCCCGTCAGCGGTGTTGGCCAGGAGGAAGCTGACGTCGAAACCCTGGATCACTGCCCCGAATGCCCTCAAAACACATGCGAGTTCCAAGCACTGAGGGTGTTGTACAAATTCTCATCGTGTTCTGAACTCCCAGATGTCGTCATTAGCCAGAAGCCTACTGCTAATGTGTATAACCTTGCCTACACTGATAAATACTGCATACAATGAGAGATATTCCTCAGAGACAAAAGGAAGCGGGGGAAAGAGAGAAAGAGTGAGAGAGAGAGAGAGAGAGAGAGAGAGAGAGGACAAGAAGGAGAGAGAAAAAGATGGAAAGGCTGAAAACAGAAAGAGATGGGAAAAAATGGAGAACAGGAGAATGAACTCAAAGAGAGAAACCAGGCAGTGGAGCCTGGGAATCCTTTCCAGTCTGGAGTCACGAGGCTGATGAGGTACTGATGGTACTACTGCCCCAGATCCTCCAGTACTACCGCCCCAGATCCTCCAGTACTACCGCCCCAGATCCTCCAGTACTACTGCCCCAGGACCTTCAGTACTACTACCCCAGATTCTTCAGTACTACTGCCCCAGGACCTTCAGTACTACAACCCCAGATTCTTCAGTACTACTGCCCCAGGACCTTCAGTACTACTACCCCAGATTCTTCAGTACTACTGCCCCAGGACCCTCAGTACTACTACCCCAGATTCTTCAGTACTACTTCCCCAGGCCCTTCAGCATCTCTTTCTAGTCAGTATCTCCATGACTGCACAAGCTTTGTTCTTCGTGTCAAAACTAAAGACACATATGTTCACCCAGCACTCTCACTTCTATTTCTTCTCAGCCGCAGCCCCCCTGATACCCTCTGTCATGTTATATATGTTACTCCTATAAATATGAATGTCTATATATGCTCTGAATATATGTTACTCCTATAAAGTGACACTGGGTCTGTCAAAAGCCTTATAAATAAAACAATAAAAGAAAATTTACCTCTTATGCAAAATCACCATCCTCCCCATCAGAAACAGCAAGCAAATATGCCATTTTTAAATTTTAGTCCTACATGATATTAGATGACATTAGGTTGACATTAGATGACATTAGGTTGACATTAAATGACATTGTTGTTACATTAGGTGACATTAGGCATGCATTGTGCTCTGTAATGAGATGCTCAGTACACTTTGCTGTGGGTGTAATAACAACGGAGTATTGATCACAGCGTCTGAAGGAGCTGAGGTGCATTGCTGTATCAGGGCCTTCCTGAATCCAAATGAGATGAATCCAGAAAACCAAGGCTCAGCAGAGACTGTCATCATCGAATAATCTCCCACCGCACAAACACTCCCTACGCTGAGCAAAGTCCGAGACCAACAATGTTAAGCTTTTGGTAACAGGCCAACTGAATTATTAAAGGCTTTCTTGATTAGTCACCTGGGTAACGGTCTTGATTGGCTTCAATAACCTGATACTCGGTTGTGTTGTTGAATGTTTTTGTGTGTGTGTGTAGGTTGGTGTGTATTTGAAATGTGCAACTTGTCTTGGCTTGATGCCAGATTTTACAGCCTCAGTGGGGGTTCATGCCAGAGCAGCTATGGGCACTCCTTCAGGCACAGTTCATCTCAGTAATACAAATGAAATATGTGTGTGTGTGTATGTGTTTGTTTGTGTGTGTGTGCCTATGTGTGTCTGTGCATGGGTGTGTGTGTGGGTGTGTTTGCGCATATGTGCGTGTGTGCCTGTGTGCGTCTGTGCGCGCGCGTGTGTGTGTGCGTCTGTGTGTGTGTGTGTGTGTGTGTGTGTGTGTGTGTGTGTGTGTGTGTGTGTGTGTGCGAGTATGATTTTCTGTGTGTATAGGAGATTATAAATCACACAGATTCTACTGTACTAGCTTGCCTCTGAGCATGCTCCAGCAGGAGAGCTGAGAGTTTTCTCAACCTTCCAGAAGCTTCTGAGTGATTCTGGAACTCAGTGAGTGCACTAACCACCCACCCCATCCTGCAACAGATAAAAAACTCCACAGCACCTGATAGCCAATACCCAAATAACTCTCTCTCTCCCTCTCTCTGCCTCTCTCTCTCTATCCTTTTTTATCTTGCTACTTTCCTAACCCATATGTACTTAAAGGAGGAAATGTAGTGTCACTTAAACACATAGGACTAAGGTTAATTGCTCTTAAGCAAGTAACTCCTCAAAGAAAACTGCAGAACACTGGAATTCAACCCAAACATCCTCTCCAGTATATTATCTTTAGTCTGCAGGCTTGAGATGAGAGCTTCCCCGGAACATTCTGTCCCACTGTGGCACTGTCTTACCTCAGTATGGAACATGGATTAGATGGACTTTTGTGATGGTCTGTCATGTAAGGTATCTCTCTCTCTCTCTCTCTCTCTATATATATATATATATATATATATATTTATATCTAAATTTCACTGATATCTCTTCTTGTGTTTGCTTTCCTTGAGGGTCCTGTATCTTTAAGAAACTCTTTGTCTTTGGAGGTGGTCTCTTTAACAGGAAGTCACAGAAGGACAGAAGGAAGTGACCCAAGGACTTCTTTCCACCTTCCACTCTGACTCTCTGAAATCGTGATGACTTGAAGTCATGTGACTTCAGCAGAAGCCCACAGAGGAAGTACATCTGTGAGGGATGACTGAGTCTTCAAGCTTGTTTTTTTTCTAACGTTATGTGGGTTTTAATTCAACATATTCATATTCTAATCACTTTCACCTCGGGTCTCTTATACTGTTATAAAGCTTCATTCTCTCCCTCTCTCTCTCTCCCTCTCTCTCTCCTTCCATTTCTCTCTCTCTGCTTTTTCTCTTTCTTTCTCCCATTCTCTCCATCTCTCTCTCCCTCTCCATCTCTTCCAGTCTCTCTCACCCTCTATTCATCTCCCCCATCTCTCTCTCTCTCTCTCTCTCCCCCTTTGTTCCACGATGGCCCACTCTCTCAGTCGCCAGCCAGCAGCCAGCAAGGTTGCCGTGGCATCAGCACGTGTGACCCTTCTGTGAGCAGTAGTCCCGCCACCCCCCACCCACCCTCAGGACTGTGCGGGACTGTCCCGACCAGCACACCCTCTGAGCAATGATCCCTCTTTAGCTGCTCGCCTCAACTTCAATGTCCTGCCTTGTTTTCCTCCCTGATGCCCTGCCAAGTCCTGGAATTACACATACACTCACACACACACACACACACACACACACACACACACATATACACACACACACACACACACACACACACACACAGATTACCAACAGGATGTAGTAGCAAGACTACAGCTCTGCCTCTTACTTGTGCTTTGGGTCATCCAAGGCTCAGAGATTAGATCTACAACCCCACCCCCCTCCCACACCCTCTGTTTCTTTTCCTTTTTTTCCCTTCACACCCTTCCTGTCCTCTCTGGTTGTGGTCGTCAAGGCTACAGGGGCCACAGAGAACTGACGCTTCTTCTGTAGGTCCGAGTGTGTTTGACAGTTTAACCACACACACATACACACACACACATACTCACACACACACAAACACACTCACTCTTTCACACACACACTCACACACACACACATACTCTCACACACTCACACTCACACACACACACACACAAACACTCACACAAACACTCACACACACGCACACACTCACACACACACACTCTCACACACACACACACACAGTGTGGTAATGTTAGGGTTAGTGTATGGATTAGGAAGCACATGCACACAGTATCTCCTCCCCCTTCTCAAGCAGAAGTTCCATCTGGAGGGATTTTCCCTTGTTGTGAACGATTTGTGTCTCCAGATGTGAGTGATGGCAGCTACGCCTCTCAGTGACCCCAGGAGCTCCTCACGGGTGATGCCCACACAGGTGTAGTGATGGACAAAGCTCACAGATGGATGTACTGATAGGTGATGCCCACAGACAGGTGTAGTGACGGATGTACTGATAGGTGATGCCCACACAGGTGTAGTGACGGACAAAGCTCACAGATGGATGTACTGATAGGTGAAGCCCACACAGGTGTAGTGACGGACAAAGCTCACAGATGGATGTACTGATAGGTGAAGCCCACAGACAGAAGGTTTGAATGCGAGGTAGGAGAGAATCTGCTGGACACTGCTGTTGAGACAGACGAATAAAGGAGAGCTCTTTAATTATCTTGAAAATGTTGAAGAATTTCCAGAAATGATGAAGAATGATGAAAAATGAGCAATCAGATGAGCAAACCTAGAAAAAAAGAACAGATGAACAGATCAAACAAAATGAACAGATTAACACTGACTTCACTGAAATTCTTTTCTAGTATGTTCTTCAGACCAGTTTGCTCTCCTGAGGCAGGCAGCCTCCGTAGGTTCTAGTTCTGTAGGTTCCGTAGGTTCTAGTTCTGTAGGTTCTGTAGGTTCTAGTTCTCAACCTCCCCACGAACTTGTTCACCTCAGTGATTATGAACTTCCCAATAAATCTTTAATTGCACACCACACATATCCTGCTCTGACATCAGAAACTTCTTCTGCGTATAATTTTTTTCCCTCTGGTGTTGTACTGGGGAGTGGGACTCCTAACGCGCTTTAATCAGCTAACGAAGAGCTTGCTGAATACCTGATGGGTTGAATCAAGCGCGAAAGGAGACGCTTACTCTAGAGTAATACTCCAGTACACTACACTGCAGTAATACTCTACACTAGTACTCTATTTATTTATGTGCATTTGGATGACACTTTTATCCAAAGCAACAATTGTGACTGGATACATCTGGAGTAATTGAGGGTTAAGGGCCTTGATCAGGGGCCCGACAGTGGTTAAGAGCCTTGATCAGGGGCCCAACAGTGGTTAAGGGCCTTGATCAGGGGCTCGACAGTGGCAATTTGTCAGATGTGGTGCTTGAACCTTCTGATTACTAGTCAAGTGCCTTAATCACTGACCTAAAACTGCCCAATACTCTACAATACACTAATACTCTAACCTACACTGCACTAATATTTTACACCACATTGAATTGGTACTCTACACTGCTCTAATACTCTAATACTCTGCATTACACTAATACTCTGACCTACACTTCACTAAAACTGTACTGTGCACTGTAGTAATTTTTCACACTAATGCTGTACACTTTACTAATACTCAACACTGCACTAATTCTTTACTCTGTACTCTACACTAAAGCTCTATGCTACACTAATACTGCACACTGTACTAACGCCCCTGAGGTCCACTGTTGGCCCACAGAGCCAGAATCTTAACCTTCAATTGCTCAAGATGTATCCAGTCACAACTGGAAATCACTTTGGATAAAACAATCAGCCAAATGCCTTAAATGTACACGTAATGCTCTGCTATACTCTGCACTAATACTCTACACTAACATGCTACTCATAGGAGATTCTGGGAGCTTGCTGGTGGATATATTGCCTGGCACTGTAAGGGACTAGTGTAACAGGAAGTAGTCATCTTACATTACTATAGTAATCCATTGGATAAGGTTAAAGATTTTTTTTGTGCTGTGAAACATTACAGGTGAGACACGGGTGAGGTGCATGACAACGGGCTGGAGAAAGAGAAGTGCGCAGACTTAAACAAAAGCACATGGCGACAGAACTATGTACAGCCCCAGAGGAACCAGGGGTATTACTGTGCTGCTGGATCACAGAAAACACTACCTGAGGCAGGACTGTGTCATTTGAAACGTGCAGAAAAGAAACTGTGTAGCTGGTCTGCTAGAAAATGATCTCTGTAGTGCAAGAGAGCAGATGTTCAGTGCTGCCTATGCCAAACACAGGCAGTGCAGAGTGCCTGGTGTGTGTGTGTGTGTGTGTGTGTGTGTGTGTGTGTGTGTGAGTGTGTGTGTGTGTGCGTGTGTGTGTGTGTAAGTACAGCATGTGTTTGGAGGCTGTAAGGTTCATTCACCTTGGGATGGTGCTAGGGTTACGAGCTTTGATGATAGATTGCCTACTGCTGTTATGATATGCAAATTAGTCATTCCTAGACATACGTAACAGATAAGCAACACATATAAACACGTTTATGTTTAATTCTTCGGTTTATGTTAATTATAGTAGTAGATTCAAGTTCCCTTAAAGGGACTGGTGGTCAGTAGGGCAGGCTGGATTCTAAAGTGTTTGTGTGTGCATGTGAGAACCAGCCTACAGCAGAGAATATAGTCAGTCTTTAAATAAAATCTGTAAACCACAAGACCTCACACTCATATCACCCATTTTATAAATAGTGTGTTTGTGTGTGTGTGTGTGTGTGTGTGTGTGTGTGTGTGTGTGTGTGTGTGTGTGTGTGTGTTTGGCACATTATTATCTCTCCGGCTGCTAAAACACAGCTGACATTTTTAATTCAGGAAAGGCAAAGACAGGGTGTTTATCTTTTCCCCAGTCTTACTCTCTCTTTGTGTCTCTGTCTCAATGCAATTTCAATTTTCATTTTAAAAAGCTTTATTGACATGACAAAATCATTCTGCACTGCCAAATCATTTCTCATAAACAGTAACATTTGCACAGGAGTGTTTAAACACCAATGATGAATAGGAACAGTAAACAACAGTATATACCCTGCGCAGTGTGTATTTACTGTACTGTGTTTAAAACATACCATTTATATGGGTGTACAAACAATATGCTGACATAGTAGATTAACTGTATTGCAGAGAGTGTGATGTTTGATGCATCTCTGATTATTCAACACACTAGCAGATTGTGACTAGAACGGTAGGTTTTGCACTGAGGATTGTGGACTCTCTGTTCTCTCACAGTTAGATCTGTGGTAGGTAAGCGATCGTCCTACAGTGGAAGAGTTTGGAAGCTGTGGGGTAGAATGTGTGTTGGCTGCAGGTGGAGAGGAAGAGGAGCTGTGTTTCCACTGCAGCTTGACTACATTGTGGTTTGAGTATGGTCTCTCTCTCTCTCTCTCTCTCTCTCTCTCTCTCTCTCTCTATCTATCTATCTATATATCTCCTCTCTCTCTCTCTCTCTCTCTCTCTCTCTCTCTCTCTCTCTCTCTCTCTCTATCTATCTATCTATCTATCTTCCTATCTCCC
>JAOYMR010026781.1:0-17157 GCA_025802075.1 Tenebrosternarchus preto | reverse complement strand
GAGAGAGAGAGATGAGGGGATGGAGAGAGAGAGAGAGAGAGAGAGAGAGAGAGAGAGAGAAGGGATGGAGAGAGAGAGAGAGAGAGAGAGAGAGAGAGAAGGGATGAGAGAGAGAGAAGGGATGGAGAGAGAGAGAGAGAGAGAGAGAGAGACCCTTCATTCTCAGTGAATGTCCACTGATATGCCATTCGACTGCATTTTAAACAGTCTTATGGTTTTGCCTTTTTGCCTGAGTTATATTTACCTCAGAATGGAATGCGACAGTTGGAAAAAATAATACTGAATAAAATTATTAAATCTTGGGGGAAAAAAAGAGGGGGGGGGGGGGGGTTGAAACACAAGAGCCACAGCTGAAACAGATACACACCCCCACTCAGACAAACTAAAGCAAGAGCATTTCTCAACACCCCTAGCCCACCTTGTTTTGGTATCAGGACACAGTGATGCCGTATGAAACACCACCAACGGCTTTTATTAGTCGGTTCAATCAATCCACCCCTTTAACTGTGAATGCTGCTGGCCTGTGTGAAGTGGCGAGTAGCACTTTGTCCATCTGACCTGATTACATCTCTTTAGGCTGTTAAGATACGAGAGCCTGTTGGCTTGGACAGTCAGGAACAGACTCAAAAACTGAGGGGGAAGGGAGATAATTTGCTTTCATGGTACAAGCTTCATTATAACCAGTTATATAATTCAAATATTGAAAGCTAATATAAAAATAAACAAATACTCATCTTTAATACATCAAATTGCTCTTAAATAATCCTCTGTAATTTCTTTGGTATAGGATAGACAAGATAATTTCACCTGTTGAAACTGTGTAAAGGGAACTAACAGGTTGAAACTAGAGTTCTTTATTGGCGACTCCATGCTGGGGAGACGAACAGCAAAAGCTCATTCAGTGCTGGAAAAGCGCCGAATCCCAGCGACAGTCACGTCATTAATAGATCAGAAGCAGGTCTCATCAACTGAATGAGAATGTCTGCTCTATAAAATCTACATCTGTCTGAACACATTGCCCTTTTTTTTTGAGCATGTTTAAAACACAGTTATCAAACTGGGAAATATCACAGTTTCTCTTGTAATATTACAGATCCCGCTCTAATGACTTGTTCTGAAAAAGCCTGGCAGAACATCATTTGTGGGCAGAGATGAACAATGCAGCGCTAATTAACTGGATATTATCGAACACATTTATTGCTGCATGGACACCTTTTGTAAAAGAAGATTATAAAAAGGGTCAAGAATAACATCCGTTTATGAATCGGTCGACATGAATGGCTATAACAACAGTCACTGAAAAGAGGGAGTGTAAGGAAACAATCTGACCAATAGCCTTGGCTTAAATGTCAAACCTACTACCATTTAAACCATCCATTTAGTGAGGACCAGCCCAAATATGTAAATGCAAAGCCACAACAGCTCGTCCAGGATCGTATACATGAAGATCCAGGGACCAAGACACAAGTCCCAGCAACACTTTAAACGTTCCTAAATTGGTTTGGTCGGACTCTGGAGATAAAAACATGCTTCCCATTAAAAGGTCCAGCATAACGCTGCACTTTTCCATCCCCTACTGCAAACTCCACACAGGATCTGTGAGATGTTCCTTGTGCTATACAGGCGTGTACACAAGTGTTTTAGAGTATGAGCAGATAAAGGAGCCATACAAACAGCATACAAATATGTGATTATACAACTGAGTTAGGAGAGATGGATGGATGGATGGATGGATAGCAGTTGGATATAGCAGTCGTTTAAACCAACATGCATACAGAAGACCAAAGAGGCCAATAATCACCAATAACTCACACTGGGGAGAAACAAGAAGAACATCCAAGCACCTCCACCGGTTCTCAAGAGCTGAATGAGAACCACAAGATCTAATCTGTCAGTCATCAGATCTCAAGCAGACACAATAAGATGGCCAAGCAAAGAACCACATTAAAACCAGAAAGTTGCCGACATTAAAACCAGAAAGCTCCCCACAATCCATTGTGCACTCCACCCAAGTTCCAACATCCAAAGGTTGTACACAAGGCAGAAGGAGGGGGAAGGGGATTACAAAATAAAAGACCTGCTGTCCAGGGTGAGACATAAAACCTTTATGAAAAGCAGGGGGAAAGGGATTGCAAAATAAAAGACTCACTTTTCATAGAGACACAAAACCACTATGAAAACGTCCAAGAAATAGCCCCTGAATTGAGAGGAGTTGATGAGGTAGTGCCTCACACAGATGGGCAATGGGGTAACCATGGAAACAGAGGAGGTGAGTCTGTCCTGTATCAGGCCGGCTGGGCCTCACTCCGCCCTGCAGGGAGTCGACGGTGTGTGGCTCCGCCCAACAGCACAACCAGGACCTGACTCCGCCCTCAGCTGCACTCTGATGCCCTTGGAATGCACTGGCTGCATCTACTAACCTTCCCAGCAAGCTTCATGCTCCTGCTGTGATCCTAGAAGATCCCACTTGGACCTGGAATTCTGGTGTTACCAGCAGCCCGTTGGCACTGCAGGGCTGGATGCTGCTCTCCAGCTTTCCTGCATTATTTATAGCCAGAGACCCTGTGCAGTCTGTGTTAACAGCAGTGCAGTATTTGCACTATAAGGCTACAGTTGGTCATAAAACAAAGACCAGACAGATTGGGCAGAGCGAGGAGGTGGAACTTCTGTTACAGCTGCAGAGAGCACTTCAGTTTTGCCTGTTTACACACAGTATCTGTGGCAACAGTTCTTGCTGCATACTGGAAATCTCATCAAGTATGTGGCAGGGTTTACTACCTAGCAAGGAAATGCCTTTTAATACTCGGAGGAAAGACTAAATCTTCTGAATCTTCCCATAATGCAACACAAAGTGACTGTAAAAGAAAACATTACTATATACCCCTTGTGGCTCTGAGTCTAAATACTCAGGCCATGCTATTCTTCTGCTCTTCTGCCCTCTTCTCCAACGTCTAAGTTCAATGAATAAAGGCCAGGCTATGACACAGGCCTGAACGTTCTCACTAGTGCCCTCACTGAGGCCTGTTGGCACCTCCACACCGTGGAAAGGTAGCACCCTGGTGTCTAAATACCACTGCTCATCTCATTTACATATGCTAACAAACCCGCCCATCTCATTTACATATGTTAACAAACCTGCCCAGAAGGGCTTGAACAACAAAGCGTAACTGCTGGCAACCACGGAGTAGCTCTGAGATATTCTGGGTTTATTGGACGATTAAGCAGTCATATTCACATTAAAACAAAGGAGCGGATAATATTTGAGTTATAAAAAAAATATATTGAGATATACTAGCTTTTGAGGGACGCTAGCCAGTCTTTGATGAAGGCAATTTATCACCCTATGAAAACGATACAAGTGGATGGTTGTGAATATCCAATCACAGCGCTACACAAGAGCTACTTGGTAAATCATGTCGAACGGCTTTTGCTGTTCCCGCTAATAAGCTGAGGTCAATCACACTGGATGGCTGTTGTTGGTGTCGCTAATGGGCATCAGAAAACACTCCAGGAGTCCTTCGAAACGCTAGCGATGCTAATCTAGAATGACACGAAAGAAGGAGGAGATTTGGCATTATCTGTGTGGGTGAACAGGGGTGAACTCTCTCTGGGCATCAGTGTACGTCTTTCTGCTGTAGAAAAGGTAAAAAGACAGTGAATAAACGAACACAGCCGTGTCAGGGCTCACCTCATTACACAGACATTTGTCAGCTGCTGCCTAATTGACTTTCAGATTGTTCTGGAAAGCAGAGTAAAGGGGACTGTAGTTCACAGTAAAAGGGGCTGTAGTTCAGAGTAAAGGGGACTGTAGTTCAGAGTAAAGGGGACTGTAGTTCAGAGTAAAAGGGGCTGTAGTTCAGAGTAAAGGGGGCTGTAGTTCAGAGTAAAGGGGGCTGTAGTTCAGAGTAAAGGGGACTGTAGTTCAGAGTAAAGGGGACTGTAGTTCAGAGTAAAAGGGGCTGTAGTTCAGAGTAAAGGGGGCTGTAGTTCAGAGTAGTGGTGGTGCACAAAGCAAGATGAAGGAGAGACGGTCAGAACCCACATCCTACGAGTCAGGTAATGAGACAAGACTCATGCTGGAGCCTGAGTATCTGACCCGGAGTATCTGACCCAGAGTATCTGACCCAGAGTATCTGACAATTCATGCTGGCACATCGTGATTAAAGGCATTATTTCATTATTTCATATAATGCATGACATCACTTCTGTGTATCTCCAAACTCCAAACACTCCTGTCTGGTTCAAAAACTTTTTAAGAGCTCCTCAGCCTGACAAGTGCCGTCTGTACACAAGCACACAGAGGAAATTTAGCATGGCTGAGGCTAATGAGATCTGCTAACTGAAAATTATTGACCATGATGGAGAAATCCAGTGCTGGAAATGAGACTTTAATACAGAATTATAAGCAAAACCTTCATAAATAAACTGCACCAATGCCTCATATGAAAGAAAATGACTTCCATCCCTTACAAAAATGAAAGTTGTGGCAAAAATCTAAATAGATTTTCTGCCCTAAGACCTATACGAACATATACGATGACTTAATCATGGAAATTTCATTTCATAACCTTAAGATCAGTAAACAAATTTATAGAGCATCTATGATGAGTTTATGAATGGGGGAGGCAAGGGCTTAGGAATCTCATGATAGGTACTGGTGTGGGTCAAAGGTCAGAAAACACTGGACTAATTAAGATAAAGGCTTCGTACAGGAGAGAGAGGAGAGGAGAAGTGACTGACAGTCTCATCCATGCTTTAGCTGCTCCCACCCATACCACACCAGGTGAACGCAGCAGCTTGCCGACAAGTCTGTGTGTGCGCGTGTGTGTGTGGTGTGCGTTCATAAGCGTGGGTGTGTTTTTGTTTGTGTGCACACTCCTCCCCCTGTGCCTGTGACGTTATCAGGTCCTTAAATGGAAAGATCCGACCGGCAAGAGAAGAGTGGAGTAGGTTCTCCATGGTGCTGATGGCAGCGAGCCCTCTGACGTGTGCGGAGCACCGTGGTGAACTTCATGGGAGACGCACTGCCTCTAGCTCCACCCCCCTGTCCTTAAGTGCTTCAGCGCAGTAAGGAAAGTGCTTATTCCAACAAAATACCTGATGAGCAGCCTTTAACTGTTTAGTCTAAGTATGAAGGAAGAGACCTGGAGGAGAGAACCTCCAACCTGGGTGGGTGATGGAGGTGGTGTCATGACGGAGCAGCGGTGTACACATCCTGCTGCCCATCCTGGTCCTGCCCCCGTGCTTTGATCAGACTGTCCGATATCCCTGCCTGGACCTCAGTGCTGAGTAATGAATCTCTCATGTCAAGAGCATAGGACCCACCAAATGAACCACAGCATCTACAGCATGGTTGGAGCTACTTCCTTTTGGTGGGGCCTGATTAGATCGTGTTGGAAGGAAGCGACACTCACGTGTGCCTCTGTGTGTGGGATAAACAAGAGTGAACCGAGGAGCTCACGTGTGCCTCTGTGTGTGGGATAAACAAGAGTGAACCGAGGAGCTCACGTGTGCCTCTGTGTGTGGGATAAACAAGAGTGAACCGAAGAGCTCACATGTGCCTCTGTGTGCGGGAGACGTGTGCGACCCGAGGAGACGTGCTGCCTGTTCTTTACACGGCGACCGAAAACGATGAAACTGAAGCGTTTTCAGAGCGTGAGGCGTGGCAGATCTCCATGACGATAGTGAGAGATAGTGAGACGACAGTGAGAGCTGGTGAGACGATAGTGAGAGCGTGCACACCTGTGCGCTGGCCGACGAGACCCCGCGCTCAGGAGCCGACACCCCTCGCTCCCTCAACAAGCCTCCACACCTGCCTCCTGTCCTCGTTACGATAGCGTTGCCATGGCAGCGTTTGTTTTGTTTATCCTGAGCCTATCGCTAGGATGTGCTGAAGCTAGTGGACACGACTACCAAATACCCCTTGTTGTGATCAGAAATTGTTATATTTGAAACTTCTGTGCAAGTCTGAAATGTACAGACTGTAATTAAGGCCAGTGAGACAAGAGAATCTCTATACTGCAGATTCTCATTACTTTCCATAAGCACAGGGGAAAGTGGGCTTGTATTTCACCTCCAGACACAGAACCCTCGCCAACGCCAAAAACCGCTCCTCATCTCTGAACACCTATTAGAGTAGCACAGGTCGAGTGCTGCCGGATCACCTAATTGCACGGTTCAGCGTTTAACTTCCCGATTCAGCTCAGCCGCCAATTATCTACAAGGACTGAATTAGCCAGGAAGGACAATGTTAAAATGTTCATCTGGAGGTCTGAGGTGGGTGTAACCTGTAACCTACGAACCCATCCTTCGTTCTTTACACGTCTCGTCCTTGATCTTAACGCTTAGCGCTCTGTCACATGCCTTGCACAGATTATGCAGAAATGAATCCTGTTTCCTGCTGATGGACTGGACGACTTTCCAGTTCTGGAGAACTTTCATGGCAAGCATGTTTGCACACTGAACTGAGTCCAACGACACAGTGCTTGGCTGCACCAACTGGCTTCCACAGAAAGACTTTACCTTGACAGTGTTTTGATGTTCAGCCCACTGGCAGGATAAGCGTTTGCTTCCAGCTGTGACAAAACCTTCAGTTCCATGGACAAATTTAAGAATGAACCAGTGGTGAATTAATATATGAATGAAAATAAGGAACATTATGACCAAATTTTTGATGCTACAATACAACGTGTGGCGTGTTACATATGATCCCACACACTGCAGCTGTTCCCCACACGCTACAGCTGCTCCCCACACGCTACAGCTGTTCCCTAACAATGTTTACCTGAACAAGAAAAGATCTTTGCGAAAATGTTCACATGGGAGTTTTCTGGGATCCACATGATATTAATTTTGTGAAGGAAAAAAAACTGCTCAAAGCAAAAGCAAATATTAAACTCTAACATTGTAAAAAAAATTGGAATTATTGCATTTCATTGCATAACCTACTCTGTAAGTGGCGATTTTAGTATCTCCTGGCTGGGTATCAGCCTGGATCCTTAGCCAGGATGACAGGGACTATACGGCTCTGTCAGTTTTCCGGGGGAAGGTTTTGCTGCCCTGGGGTTCAGCCAAGCCTACGTGTGGTGAAAAACGGCTCTTTCTGACACGGCGGACCGTGTGCCGTTGGGTTTGCCGCTTCACTAAAGGATGATTCTGAATTTAGATGCACTGGACTGGACATTTTCTCACTGTAGCTTTTAAATCTGGGGTTTGGCGAGGGTGGGGTCAAGACTACATCACTGTCACTGTGATGCCAAAAATAGCCTCCCTGTTCCCTCTCTATGTGTCTCTCTGTTCCCTCTCTATGTGTCTCTCTGTTCCCTCTCTATGTGTCTCTCTGTTCCCTCTCTATGTGTCTCTCCGTTCCCTCTCTATGTGTCTCTCCGTTCCCTCTCTATGTGTCTCTCCGTTCCCTCTCTATGTGTCTCCCTGTTCCCTCTCTATATGTCTCTCTATCTGTCTTGACCTGCTGGTTGTCGTATTGATCTGCTGATGTCCAGATGCCTGTAGCTGTTGTGGACAACTGTGGCTACACTGAAATGGTGGGATATTTTAGAAAATAAACCTCCTGCTGGGAGTGTTGCACGCACACACACACACACACACACACACACACACACACACACATTTAAAAATAATAATCACCACTCTGTGAAAATGAAATGCTGGCTACTGCAACCAAAATCAAACAACAGGTCATTAAATGCTTCCCCTCTCTGTCTCACTCTCTAACATTCCCACAAAGAGATTCTTTCCCAAACCATCTGCAGTGATGAGGGATTAAACACTCAACTAAAAACTCAAACGGAAAAGCGAAGCAAAGCACAAAGCAAAGCACGTCGTCTAGAAGTTCTTTGAACGGCTAAAGGACGTTCGGGCTCCAAGTTTTAATCAAAACGTTCCCGGTCATCTCTGCTCTGGGCTGACTGCAGCCGCCAGAGCAGACAACACGTCAGGAAGCGGCTCTTTTTTGGGTGACCCCACATTTACACGAGCATTTCCTGTTTGATTTCAAACGGCTCTGTTTTCTGTGTGCCTCCTGCCCTTTCACTTATGAGTGCTCTGGGTCTTGGAGTTTGATTGATTCAACACCGAACAGAACATTCTGGAGATAAAAATATTAGTTCTGTGGCCAGGCAAGAATGAGAGAGAGAGAGAGAGAGCAAAGATAAAGCAAAACATTTAAATTATTCCTCCTGGACAATTTGAGGATATGTAGTAAGAAACGAACCCATTATCCAACAGTCCTTTGATTCAGTGATAAAAGTGGCCAGATTTTACTCTCACGTGGAAACAACCAATTTCCAGCCTCACACCTCAACCTGGGATCATTAATTAAACACATGACTGACGACGTTCCTTCTGGAATCACAGTAGAAAAGCACATATTGTCAGTCAGTATCCAAAAATCAGCACTGAATACCGTTTTCATTGAACCCTCAGGGCACTATCCTCTCCAGACTGTGCAAGACCTCGACAACATCTTCAAAAAGCAACAGACCATGAGAAAGGAGAGGTGTGTCCTGAAGGCGTGGACGCACAGGTGACCTCCACCCACAGGAGCCTCGGCAGACGCAGCAGTCGAGTCCTCTTCGTTCCCTAGGTAACGCATCACGGGGTGTGTTACGCATCACAGGATGTTATATCACAACGTGTGTTATAGCGACGTAGCACAGCAGGAACGTTGTGTGAAGACACATCTGCACATACATCAAACCAACAGGCATTAGCATTGGCTTCTGTGTTGGTTCTTGCTTTCTACTGAAGATAATCTTGTGGAACTCATGAGTTCACTGAGTTCAGAAACTCTTTTTTATATGCAGTTATAAAGTTATAAATCATTAAGAACATTTTGTGTGAAGCGATTGTGAAAACATACATGTGTTCAGGGTTTTTTACCCCTTGTTATCTTAATTAAGAAACAGACTATACTTTGATAATATCAGGAGATGTGACTGTAGCTGGTCATGTGACTATAAGTGTAGTTGGATATTATAATACTGATTTATGAAACATGGATTAAAACATGCTAATGCAAGTCTCCCTCTCTCTCTCTCTCTCTCTCTCTCTCTCTCTCTCACACACACACACACAAAACCTTTTAAGATGCACTGCGTATAAGTCAAAGGTTATGCAGTCTGATCTATATATCTCTGTGGATCAATAGAGCCCTCAGTGTTATAGAAAATTCATGTGCATTTAAAGACTTCTTAAAAAGAAATGAAGCCAAAAGCTGGAGATCAACCGTACATGAACCATGGCCTGGTCTAAGAAAAGGTTACCAGGTCTTGGAACAATGACAGCCACAACCCCTCATGGAGATACAAGCTTCTCAGCTTCGATATCGGTCTTGAAGATTGGAAATGGGAGGGAGACCCATGACAACAAGATCCATGACAACAATCATAAAACAAGATACTGTATAAAACATCAATTTAAAAAGATGGGGACCTTGGTATCGAGGAGCACTGTGTGCTGTATTTAAGGTGGTGAAAACCCCAGGTCAACGAATTTCCAGAAACATCACATCAGGCTAACAGTAACATGACCAACAGCAACGTGTACATTTCGTGGGTGGTATGTTTCGGAGGGTACGTTTTGGAGAGTGCTTTTGTCTTTTTTCTTTAATAAACTCGACGCGTGTTTGCTAACAGGGTCCCCGGACTGTGTGTGCCAGCACTCTCTCAGCAGTGGAGCTGTCGAGTAGAACACAGCAGAGCAGGACACGACGCTCTGAGAGCCAACGTGACGGCTCTGTATCACAGAGCGACTGGAAGCCTCCACGAGCAGCCCAGCCGTGACAGTGCCTCGTCTCTCTCTCTCTCTCTCTCTCTCTCTCTCTCGTTCCTTCGTCTCTCCAGTCTTTGCAGTACTCCTGTCACACGGCGTCACATATCGTTCAAGTTTGACTCCTCGGTGGCTGCCTGACGGAGATGTTTGGACTGGAAACATCTCAGTCCATCATACCTTAATACGTCAGGATGCAGGTGGGAAACAGAGGATCCCATTCAACAGCACTCCAAACACACACACACACACACACGGCAATTTGTACACGCCTTTAAGCATGGAAAGCTTTGATGCGTTGATGCCAAAAGGACATCCACACCTACTGAAAACACCTCCCAGTGACATTCAGAAGCATGACCTCCCCAGAAGAACTGAGCTTTAACCCCTTACTCTCCAAAGACTAACTCCTTCCTCTTCTAACTGGAGGGCCTCTTTCTCACTGGTTCCGTTTTAGTTACTAAATAATTAACAGTAGTTAATAATAAGCCTGGAGTTTAAAAAATCACAGGATGTATTATTACAACTATTACCACGAACGGACAGAGGATTTATTTGCCAATATATCCTTGTGTAACTGTAATGACACGCTGTGAAGTGGAGAGGGAGCTATAGAGCACGAGACACAGCAGGTTAGGAGAGTGTAGCAGAAGAGATGTCCTGCTTTTAGATGTCCAGGCTTCTGCTACACCTTTCTAATCTGGGATGGAGGAAGGGCTCCATCTCTCCTCTCCATCTCCTGGGGACTGTTTGGAGAGAGATGGAGAGATGGAGAGAGAGAGCTGGAGAGAGAGAGCTGGAGAGAGAGATGGAGAGAGAGATGGAGAGAGAGATGGAGAGAGCTGGAGGAGCCATAATGGTTGCTGGGTACAGTGGGTGGAGAGATGCTTAAATGAAAACATAAGTCTGGTAAAGATGTGTGAGGGGGAAGAGGAATAGCTGAACACGTGTGTGTGTGTGTGTGTGTTGAGATGAGGAGGTGTTGAGTATGTGTGTATACTGGAAATAGGACATGTTGAGCATGTTGGGAAAAGGTAGTGTTGAGTGTGTCTGTGTGTTGGGTAGAAAAGCTGTTGAGTGTGAGTGTGTGTGTGTGTTTGGAAGAGGGAAGCACTGAGTGTGTGTGTGTCCTGTTTGCTGCTTTTCAAGCATTTATGGTGCCTAAAATAGTAAAATACATCCAAAATACAACTAAATAGTGACTAAATATGACTAAAATAAAAACTAACTCTCCTGAAGGATGCATGTTGAGCTCTACAACAGACACAAGGATCAGGTTTCCGTGGAGACAGCAAATCTCTGGATAGGAGCACCTGCCAAATACTGTAAATGTAATTATAAGAGTATTGAGTTCAAATACTGTAAATGCTGTAAGTAAGAGTATAATAGTATTATTATAATAGTATCAGTATCTGATCATATTTGTCCAAGCTGTTTAGGCCTACAGCAAAATGAAAAGTGTCCTCAAGGAAAAGTGTTCTCCTTAAAGCCACTGTGTAGAAGGAGAGTATGGGTGAATGTGTGAATGGTTGTGGAAATAGCAGTGGTTGTGTAAATGGCTGTAGGAACGGGAATAGTTGTGGGAATGTTTGTGAATGGTTGCTCAAGCCACGCCCAGACCCTCCTCATGAAATCCCAGATTTACAAAGATGAAGGGGAGACACTATTCCCCCCAGCACAATGCACAATGATCCCCACCCAGAACAATGCAAATTCATAATATCAGGCAACCCAGAGATGATACAGTGTGACAGTGTAATGCTACTACACTCAACCTTTCATCCAGGGGAGAATAAATTGCTATTTAAAAAAATCCAAAACGTCCTTAAGTGTGAGGGGTTCGAGGAAGTTGATTTAACAGCCACAGAGACCATAGACGCTTTGAGAACACACAAGATCTGCCTTTCACCATGGAAACAAAAAGCAAAATGCATGGAATAATAATAAAAAAAAAAAAACCCTGAGACTGCATGCTTCCACACTGACCTTTTGACCTTTAGAGTTCCTACACCATTAATATGAAAATGAATGAATGCCATTAATAAAAAGGAAAATGAAAGAGATGAAACAAGGATTTGCAATGGAAAACGAAAATATCTTTTTCTCACACACACACACACACACACACACACACACACACACACACGCACACACACACACACCCTCCCAGAGTAGTTTCCACACTCCTCAGTACAGCTGCACGCTGCAGGACGCAGCCACGTAATGAATTCCATCTGCGCATAATTAATTGCACTGACATTTCAAGCCGTTCGCCTGAACGCCACCGCTGGAGAGCAGGAAAGGCCTCCAGACATCCCCTCCACCACCCCCATCTCACAGCCACTCCACCACCTCCACCACAGCTCCAGACGAGACAGAAGAACAGGTAGGAAGTCGGGAGGGGCGAGAGATAGACGTGAAAGAGCCAATCGATAAAGGCCAGTCCAGACAGGTGAGAAGGGAGGGAGGGGCGTTGGTGGCTGGGCGAGCGGGTTGAGGAACTGGGGGGCAGGTGACAGTGTGTGGGGTGAGAGTGGAGGCACTGCGTGAATGATGGTGTTGGGTGAGTGTGGGCGAGAGACTGAGTGGGCAGCAGAGCTGAGAAGAAGAGAGAGAGCAAAGATAGAAGTTACTGACTAATGGGAGCCCATGGGAATCGGTCGTGGTGCAGTGGGAGATGGCCACAAAGCAGTGTGTGTGTGTGTGTGTGTGTGGGTGTGTGTGTGTGTGTGTGAGAGAGAGAGAGAAAAGAAAAGACAAAAGTTGAGTAGTCAACAAAAAATAAAAAACAACAGAGGACCTGCTGATGGGTATGGCAGCGATTGCTCTATAATAGATTGTTTAGGTCTGATGCTACAGCAAGATCTGTGATGTCTTACTTTCATCTGGATTTGGGGAGGCAAGGATGGCACTATGCTTCCGCTTCACCTCCTCCACCTTCTCTGCCAGTGAGTCGATGAAGCCTCGGATCTCCTCCACCTGAGAAAGATGGAGAGAACAGGAGACAGAGATAAAGATGGAGAGAGAGAAAGAGTATGTCTATCAAAACTAACTCCAGAGTAAGACGTGCTGTGTGACTGCGGTGATCCTGTATCGCTAATATGTTCTTCCTTTCTGTTTCTGAGTTGCTAATAATCAAATGAAAGATGTAAAGAAAGATCTGTTTATAATAACAGCCCGTAAAAGTGTGGATATAGCCCATCTCAGTCTGCCTGCATCAGAGAGCAGTCAGCTCACGTGTGCCAGGGCGCCAGCTCACGTGTGCCAGGCCGCCAGCTCACGTGTGCCAGGCCGCCAGCTCAAGTGTGCCATGCTGGTCCTTTGTGCCATGAAAGAGAAGTCACTTTCAACCCACGTGAAGGCATCACGTGAGCATGTGCAGACATGTATGTATGTATGTATGTGTGCGTGTGTGCGCAGACATGCATGTGTGTACACGTGTTTATGCTCTTCAGAGCAGACAGCAATTCCCTTCATTGTCAGACTGCAAGAGCTTCTGCAAAAAGATGGAAAAGGGGGAGGAAGAGGAGCGTTAATTTAAGCAAATACAGAGGCATCTCTAGAGAAGAAATGTGTAGATCAAAGGAAAGCATGCAGAACTCTGTAAAGATGTCTGTAATGACAAACGTAGCTGTGCACTGGGAGGCAGCAGAAACATCATAAAGACTCTTCCTTTGTTCAGCTGTCTCTCATCGCATCATTACGGCAGGTGTGTTCAGAGCTGGAAGGGTTTCTCCAGTGCTCAGCGCGAAGGACACGACGACTACCAGCCCTCCCCATACTGTTCCAAGACCCAGAGCGTCCAGCTTCATTAGCTCCGCCTCCTGGTGTAGACCCCCCCCACCCCCCACCCGCAGGTCCATGAAGAAGGACAATAATGAACATCAGAGTCACCCATTAACCCCAGTGGCAGTCAGGCAGATCACCCTCTGACCCACAGGCAGGGCTTCACGGTTGGATGAGTCCATCAGTGAGCTCCAGACCTTTCTCTTTGGTCCCAACAGCCAAAGAACTGCCAAGATACTCAAACCAAACAAATAATAAAAACAGCCCAAACCCCCAAATTAAGACCTTCCACTCTCTTTTTTTCGAAAATGGAAACAAAATGGAGAATTTCAACCTAAACAAGGTGACATGTAAGAGGTGATTTTCAGAAAGGCAGATGGAGCATCTTTTTAGACACTTCAGCCTAAAAGATGACGTAACGTAGTGTAGCGTATTTAATTAAGACCATCAAGCATGTGATATTTAGGCTTACATATGACATCTTTTTGTATGTTCTAAATAGATCCTTTATAGCTAATGTTAAAATGAACAGGTTAAGAAGTATAGAGAAGATGCTTATAGTAGGGAAAAAGGAGATCTAGGGAGCAGCTGGTTTGCCTATATGTCAATAGAGGTTGACAGATAACCTTTCTACAGTTAGGTCCCTATTTTAAACAGATAAAGAGTCTCCTTGTAGGGGACTTTGGTTGACACCAACTGACAATATGTTGTGGTCCTATTTTAAACAGGCAAAGAGTTTCCTTGTATGGAACTTGGGTTGAGATGTATATATTGTGGGAGGTTTGGTGGAGGCTTCAGAGGATTTCAAATTGGCCCGAAGCCTCTCTCAAGCAGACCTGGGTGCTTGATAAGATACTGGCCTGCTGTGTAATAAACATCTCATGTACAAGCAAGACGGTGTCAGCGGAGTCTTCTTCATCAGCATTGTTACTGCATCGCTAGTATAGTAGTATAACACACAGTAGTATAACACAAGCTCATGTTTACAACGCATGTAGGAAGGGAACAGGCTTAATATTACAAATGTTTCAAAATCTGTCGAGAGATATTTAAATTGTTGTTTATGTAAATTCAGTTTTTCACATAAGTAAAAGTTAGTTAAAAATGGTTTGTAAATGGAAAAATTACCTAGGAAAGAAATAAATATTTAAATAAATTTAATAAATAAATAAAATACATTTATTAAAATTAATCTTATTAATCCTGATTGACCTCCGACCTCTATTATGAAGCATGACCTCTGACCTCTGTTATAAAGCTTGACCTCAGTGGCTTAATTGTGTATCATAAGTAATAAACTGTATGCATATGTTTTTACATAAGAAAAATCAACAGAATCAACAACAAACCTAATGGTCCTGGAGAATAAAGTGCATGTGAGATGGTATGTACAAAAGCACACATTTTATCTGCATTGTCTAGCCTGTGGGGCCTGCTGGAATGTTCCAGGGAGTCTCATGAAAAGGCAGCAAAGGCTTTCAGGCTTTCACAGGCCTTTGTGGCACACTGCTTAGTCAGGAGGTTTCACTGCAGGACAACCAAACTCTTTGGCTCTGATCGTGTATAAATACAGAGGATATACTGTGCACATTGTCAGTTTGCTAGCTGGAAAGCATTCAGCACACAGGGGTAACCACTTGTTGCAGCCATGGGCAAGGTAGGTGCCAGAGATAAAACACAAACTTAGTTTATTTTTTTCATTTAAACTATTCAATCTTTGTTTCTGATTGTTTCTGAAACTCCTTCTGCATTCCCAAACAGATCGTGTTCTACGAGGACAGGAACTTTGCGGGACGCTCCTACGAGTGGAGCGGCGACTGCTCCGACACGTCCTCCTTCCTGAGCCGCTGCCACTCCTGCAGGGTGGAGAGCGGCTGCTGGATGGTGTACGACCGCCCCAACTTCATGGGCAACCAGCACTTCCTCAGGAGGGGCGAGTTCTCGGACTGCATGGGCGTGTGGGGGTGGAACACCTGGCCCAGGTCCTGCCGCATGATCCCCATGGTAGGACTTTAACTCTGACTTCATCCTACAGCAAAGTCCTCACGTTACTACAGCGTCTCGTTACTACAGTGTCATGTTACTACAGCGACGCGTTACTACAGCGTCATGTTACAACAGCGTCATTCCCGAAGTCACATGTTCGGTTCTCTTCCCAAACAGTACAGAGGAGCCTACAGAATGAGGATCTACGACCGGGAGAACTTCATGGGCCAGATGATGGAGGTGACGGATGATTGCGATTCCTTCATGGATCGCTACCACTGGTCCGGCGGCTGCATGTCCTGCCACGTGATGGACGGCCACTGGCTCATGTACGAACATCCCAACTACAGGGGCAGGATGTGGTACTTCGGTCCTGGAGAGCACAGGAACTTCAGGGAGGTGACGGGACCGGCTGGAAGTAAATTCATGAGCATGAGACGGATCTTGGATTCCTGGTATTAAAAACCCCAATATCACTCCATTAAAAAAAAAAAAAAATTAAAAAAAATCATATAAATAAATAAATGGTCAAAAAAAAAAAAAATCTGGTGATGTATTTTTTAAAAAAATTGGCAGCTGTGTGTACACCTGTTTTCCTTCACAAACACGACTACACCTTACCCTAAACACAACTACACCTTACCCTAAATGACTACACACATCAATATTCAGTTTCAATGACTCCATCTATGTGATCCGAGGTGGAAACTGGTCTCTGTGGAAAACATTTGAACTTGCAGATCATTAACAAGCAAAACTCCAAAAACAAGCAAGCTTAAAAAGATGGAACTTTGTTTCATCTCCTAGCAACTGGGTTCCAAAGAGGAATTACATGGCGGTGGTACTTGTATTGGGTTGGAAACGTTACTGCAGATACAAGACTCCATCCAACCACAGGGTGATGTGACATATTATTCATTCACTACGTTTCAAATTCACTCTCCTCTGTTCTTTCAATTTAGTATTGTGCAATACATTAACGACTGACAGTTCGATGCTCTCAAAGACGTGTAAAAGGTCTGTTTGAGGACTTTATGAACTGTATTACTCATCAGAAGCATGTATAGAGGGACACCTTTGCTTTGATAGCAGTGGACTGTCTTTATAATAAACGTTAACTGAAAACCTAGTCCTTAGGTCGGCATTCTCTTGCATGTCCTTGGATACGGTGCCTACAAGACAAATTCAATATGTTTAAGTTAATTGTTTAAAATAATGTACAAATAGCACCTCTGAAGCCCTGCTACATATACATGCTAATTTCCTTCCTCAGTCCCTCTCCTGTTTCTAAAATGACTCGTTATCTCCTTAATAGCCTGTCGACTTGATGTGCATTTTAATACATCTATAATTGGCTTGTTTCCATTGGGAGCTCTGTAACTTTATCAAACACCAGGCTGAGCTGGACTGCTGGAGCCCTGAGCAGCACCTGCATGCTGATGCTCTTTACAGACCATTAAGTAAATGAGTTTCCAAGTTATCAGCACTTAGATACCAGGTGCACACACACACACACACACACACTCACACTCACACTTGATTCTGAGATGGAGTGTGTGTCTGCAGATGTTTGTCCAGCTCCAAGCAAAATGCTCA
>JAOYMR010026780.1:0-17159 GCA_025802075.1 Tenebrosternarchus preto | reverse complement strand
TAATGAGAGGTTTGGTCACTGCAGAGTGGGCTTTCAGTCCAAATGCTCTTAAACGTCGAGACACTGTATGATGAGACTCTGTTCAGTGCTGAACTGGAGAGCGATTCCGACTGCAGTGTTGAACCAATTACCCATGGAGATTTTCTGCATTATCCTGTCCTCTCTTGCATTTGTTTTTCGTGGGCGACCAGCCATCTTGGGGGACTTGAATGAGTTTGTGATGTTGTAAAGATGCAAAATTCTAGAAATCACAGACTGGAACAACCAACTTCTCTTGCTATGGCTGATAGGGTCGCCCCTTTGGCCTTCATCTGGACAACCTGCTGCCGGAGGGTTTAAGTCACTTTGGAACAGCTCACCATTTTTGCAATTTGGAAAGTTAGGCTGCCAGTTAAATAGGGTGCCAGTTAAAAATCGTGGTTGTCCTTGCCGCCCCGAGAATCCACGCGTCGGTTCAGGAGACGTAGCAGAACGAGCAGCCGAGATCACGCCACAGTTGGCCCAAGAAAGCAGGTCAGTGCGGTGAAAGGCGAATCTCATTACCAAGGCAACCTGAGCCGCTCAGAAACGAATTGAGTCAGGTCACTCCTGATCCGCTACGGGAAAGGAAATGGAATTTGAACCGAAGAAATATAAAGACTGCTAACTGGAAAGAAATAATCACTTAAAAAAGGCATGTAGAAGCAAAAATAAATCATAAGGGTATGAAACCAACTTTCCTACTTTTCTGATGAATTCTGGTCTTAGCATATTGCTCACTAGTGGGCAGGATCATCAGTAGCAACATACTAAATCTGAGACACAAAAAGAGACTGCAAGAACTGTCGTATAATTGCATTCTACTTGTTGACCAATAGGTTGGCCAATTAATTGGGCCGATTAATTACATTTTTAGAGATAATCTGCGTCGATAATCAGAAAATGCCTACAGGCACAAAGCAGCGCCGTCAGTCTGGCTGCTGGGGAACAAATGTTAGAGCTCCCCCTAATGTCCATTTCACCATGCATAATAATGCTGGATGTAGCATTTCCTGAGACAAAACAGACTTAATAACTTAACAGACTTATTAAGAGTGGCAATACAATGTTTACTGTCAATAATTAGAAAAATTCTGGTCATTTAGTCAAAAAAGTGAATAATGTTACTTGGAAATTGTACTGTTAGCAAGCTTTTAATAAGCTAGCTAACCAATTTACAAGGCTCAAAAAACTATTGTTCTCTTCCCTACTCAACAATCTGTTATCATAAGTATTTGCTTTGATAAAAGACACCCAAATTTAGTCACAGGTTGCATTTACGAATGGGACGTTTAATGTATTGGTTTACATAAAGCGAGATTTCGATTCTCCTCAGAAAGTGAAATACTTAGAAGCCCACTAACACTTTATGGTGCACTGTAACTCGAGGAGTCCTCCTGAGATTTTTGGGGGGATGGGAGGGGGTTTAAACAGAATCTTCTGCGCTTTACATTCATTATTCTATCAAATGACAACATGCTGCGTTTGTTACAAGAAATGCTCTATTCATTACGTTGCCTAAGGCACATAATTAAAGTCTACTTTACTATTATATCCTTGGCACACAGGTATACAAAAAATTATTTTCCATAGTTACAGTGTTACTTGAGACATGGACAATAATTACCAGGCAGTACAGAGGGTTACCAAGCACACGCAACTGCATCTCCTTTAGCCGCGTACCGCAAGGTGAAGAACATTAGACAAAACGCACAAGGAAATACCCAACATGTATTGTGCCTATCAAAAGTACACACGCACAATCCATCTGAACACGCAACTGGTTTGTACTTCATCTGTGTTTAGTACATTTACGTACTTCACAGCATGCAATTAAAGATATAGCTGCACAAAAAGTTCAGGGGGTAACTGGATTTCTGCATGGATGGCTCCAAAATTCTGATCCAAGTCACAATAAAACAAGATACATACTGCTTAATAAAGCCTAAATTAAATGCATATTTCACACTTCCATATTTGTATTGAAGGTTTAAAACACAGAAGGTCACTGATAAAAACAAGTTTATACTGCTAGGAAAATGAACTCTCTGAAAGAGTGAGTTGTTCTGATCAGTTCAGAAGTAGGTGTGATAAGACCCGCCATAAAAAAATGACAATGTTAGTGATCAATTTTATTTTATTTATTGATATTTTTGCTCTCCGCAAGAGAATTCTAATGAAGAACACAATACGGTGCACCATAATCAAAAGAAAACCTCAGAAAGGATAACATCAGAAAGAAAAGCTCTAACATATAAGTCAAGCAGACAGCAAACGTAAGAAGTTCAGCAATGATGACACGCGACAACATGGGCAAGCAGTGGTTATCTGGCGGGAGTGAGAGTACAGATCAATTCATGAGGGTTATGAGGGGTTATGACTAGTTTATGACATGGCCAACAGAGAATCCTGGAACAAGCTAAGAATCTTCTGGCACCCGTTCCACTTAATATCATCATCATCTAGACCATACGTCAGCCATAAAAAACTCACATGTACACAAACAAGCGCGGTATTCATTGGCTCGTCACCAAACAGCAAACCACTGCTAACCATCTCCAGTTCACTAGGAAGCACAGAAATGTTCCACATCATTACGTAACCCATGAGCTGAAGACAACAGTCTGCGTGGTAAATGCATAAATTGAATAAACGGCACATAACACACCATATACCAGCAAACTCCAAAACTCCATCACAGTCACTCTACTTCAGGATTATGCAGCAAAAAAACAATACAGCAGTACAAATGAACAACATAAGAAATTCTGGATTCCACAGTGAACAAAGAAGAGTCATGTCAGTGAACTGCTGTTGAACAGCGTGACATGTAGCAGGTCATTTGAGCGAGACATTCCAGAGCTGTACGTGAACACACCGTCCGGCTGTACAGGACCGGTCAGAAAGCCTTTGGTTGAAGTTATTGCCAATAGAAAAGGCAACATCAGCTACTTACATATAAGGATTCACATACCTAATTATTTTCAATGACTTTGATCGCTTAAATGATGTGTTCAAGAAAGATATGGCACCGTAAGTTTTAAATGTTTCAGCATGATCCGTTATCCAGCAGGACCTGTATTTATCAATGTGACCATACATGTGCTCCCTGGGATTCAAACCCATGACTTTGGTGGTGTTAGCACCTTGGGGTTGAAGCCCAAGATTTCTATTTTACCACAATGTAATGATTCTGTTCCTGAATTGTCGTGGCGGCTCCCTTGACCATTTCTTCCATTTACCCCTTTGACTATAACAATTCTAGGTCTAGACTTTGCCAGTGTGTTAATAAAGTGTTAATGGGAGTGTTAATACCCAATTCAAGAGGGAGTTCACTCTAACAAAGTGACATTGGGTTGGCTAGGTTCAAGACTGTTCAATAGGTTGATGTCCAAGACTGCAGTCGGGTGTAAAGGTTAGCTTGTTCTTGTTCAAATAAAAATAAAGCCAACGAAAGAAATGCAATTCTTAATGGAAATCAAACTAACATAACAATTTGACCTTCTCGGCAGCTACTATATATTAAGTCAATATCAGCCACGCTTCGTTTCAATAGATGCATGTACGGATGGAAGCGCTTTAAGAAACTTGTGATATTCCATACAGACCAACAGTGCCCTCGTGTGTCGACGATTCATAAGTGCAAATTAATAGCAGAATCAAAACGTTCGAAGAACGTGCACCACTAAATAACCTGAAACAGATAAGACAGGACCTTAAGGCATAACCGGGTTCATGCAACAGATGTTGCGCTCTCCCTCTCTAAGAGCTAATAGATTGAATTCACGTGTAAAACACGGTAACATGTGAGGATAGTTGGAAACTTCCCGTGATTACATATTTTAACCGTTAATTAGTTCGTGTGCTGGTATTTCAAATACTACTAATAACATGACGTTTACTGAACATTAAGAACAATTCTCTGATAGGCTTACCTTGAGAGACAGTTTTGGCAAGTGGATTTCAAGGATTTTTTGTCTATACAGAATGCATAGGGTTCGCACGAATAAATCAGCTCCCCAGTTTTAATTTCAAGAAGAGCACGCAAACCGTTGCCTTTGCCCGAGCTGACAAACCGCTCTATTTTCTTCGCCATCTTTTTTTCTGTTTTTGTAGTACTTGAGTCCATGTGCCCACAAAAACAGCAACGATTTCCGTAAAAGGATTTTTCGACTATAAGACGTTCCACACTCCAATACAAAGCGCATAAAGTTGAGAAATTTGTGATGTTCGTTTATGTTACTTAATGATGTAAAAATATACAAAGCACTGCTTATTTGTAGTTCTGGCAACTTAAGAAAGCTATCTAAATATTGGACTGGATAACTGAAACTTACTAAATATGACTAAATATGGGATATTTTATAAATCGCCACTATGCGCATCTATAGCGCTTGTTTGATTTTAACGCAACCTTCAGTCGCCTAATAGTGACGTAAAATATGTGCGCCAAAGTTACTCTATCGGTGCGTCAACATGCTTGTTCAATGTCAACGTCCTTTTCGGTGAGCGGAAAGATGCGTGACGAGATGCGTGGGGTAATCTATAGAGTATAGACATTTAACGGCCATCTCGATAGATTCAGAATCACCTGAGGTGAGTTAATTATTCCAAAACAATTGTTGTGGGTCTACATCGTAAGTAGCCCGAAGTGCCTGGCTGTGTGTTGTAGCTATCGGCTAGGTAACGTAGCTGGCTGGCTTGTTAAACGGTTAATATCTTTTAGCCAGCTAACCACCCGTTCATATTTTGTGTTTAAAACTCTATAGTTGAGCCTGTCTTCAGATTATTCTCCAATTTGTATCACTATATAACCTGTGTATAATTAATTTGAAAAGTGTGTTTCCCCTTTACGTAGAAGAAATTACAAAATCGTCAAATACGTTTTAAATAACATACGTTTCACTGTATATTTTTCAACGCCTTACAGTGTATATGTAATTTTTTGTGTGTTGGTAATTGTATTAGAGATTATTAATACGTAATGAACCATGAAATATTACCAGAAATAATGCAGCAACATAAAACATAATGAACCTTATGTATTTATTAGTGGCTACAATGTTACAGGTTAAAAAGTAAGAGGGTATAGTGTTTGTATGAACCCTTTCATTCTAATTTTGTGCAGTTCGTAAAACTAAAGGAGAATCATTAATCATGCAATGTACAGTTTAAAAATATTCGTAGTGGTTTTGACTGATCGTAATGGTTTGATTAATTTCAGGGGTCCATTCCAACTTTCTGGATCATTATGGCAGCGTGTGGGGGGTGCAGGTTCCTTGTGCAGGCCGTCCGGACATTGTCCCAGCCTGGCCGGAGCGCCGTGTCCAGAAACTTTCGCTCCTCTGCACGGGCTTTGTCTCTTGATCCCTACTCATCTGGATCTCGGCGAACCGCGGAGCACGTCTCTCCTCCATCGGGGAGAGCCCAGCGCCACCTATCCGCCGTCGCCGTGTCTCTGCAGCGGCGGCCCCTGAGCCGTGGAGACCTGCTGGACCTGGGTGACGTGGAAGAAAACGTCCGCAAAGCTCAGGCCTGCAAGTACCTCCGACGCTTCATCGTGGACCCTGCTCTGGCCAGGCTGGTGGCCAACCATTTGAGCCCAGACATCGAGGAGGGGAAAGCTGTCATTTTTGAGTGTAATCCAGGTAGGTTGTCAGAAGTTCAGGAGATTCAGCGAGATGTTCCGCGTCGCAGTACTTGTTTGCGCTTCTGCTGTCGGTGTCTGTGATGCTAATCCTCATGAGCCGCTGTTTTGCTCATAGGGCCCGGCGTATTGACGCGTACGCTTCTGAACTGTGGAGCCCAGAGGGTGGTGGCATTGGAAAGTGACAAATCCTTCTTGCCAGATCTGCAGGTAAGCGTGTGGTGTCTGTCCTCAGGAACAATGGCCTAGGCCTGACCTGATCGGTGGGCTGACGTTTGATCCATGTGTTGTTTGAGGACCTGGAGACCCAGCTGGATGGGCAGCTGGAGGTGGTGCACTGTGATTTCTTTAAGCTGGACCCCATCGGGCGGGGAACCATGAAGCCGCCGGCAATGTATTCGGAGAAGCTCTTCACCGACCTTGGCATTTCCGAAGTGCCATGGGCAGCAGGTCAGTGTCAGAAGATCACCGGGGCAAGTTTGGATAAAAAGCATTAGCCAAATGCCATAAAAATGTTTAAAAAAATTTTAATGAGTATTAAACAAGCTTAATCGCTGAATTAAGAGTTATGTGGAGTCAAACTCACCGCCCTCTGGTGCTGTGTGATCAGATGTTCCAGTGAAGGTGGTGGGAATCTTCTCCCAGAAGAACGAGAGGAGCATGCTCTGGAAGCTCATCTATGCTCTGTTTGAGCGTATCTCCATCTTCCGCTATGGGCGGGTGGAGCTGATCATGTTCATCAGTGAGAAGGAATACACAGTGAGTAAGCAGAGAGCAATACAAAGCGAGTAAATGTAGAGGGCCTAACCTGGCTCCTGATATCAGGAGAGGACTTCTTCACTGTAATATATGCAGTCTTGGCAAAAGAACCTCTTGAATTTAAGCAGTACATTAATATTTAATTTGCCCCATATTATTGTAAGATTATTCAACTTTTCTGCCACTTTTTACTGCTTTGATATTATCTTTTATAAAAGAAAGAGGCACCATTTTTTTGTCTTTCATCTAAAAGCATTTTTTGCCTTTTTGTCATTTGAACGACAAGCAGAGTTTGACCATGAATTGTGTGTGTGTGTGTGTGTCAGAAATTGGTGGCTAGGACGGGAGATTATAAGAACTACCAGCCTCTGAGCGTCCTCTGGCAGATGGCCTGTCATATTGAGCTACTGCACCAGGTGAATCAGCATCACCTTCAACCAGGCCAATTAGTTGAAAATGGAGGAAAAAATCTCTCTCTCATTCTTCCTTTATTGCTCTTCCTGTTTTAATGCTCGAACCATTTAAAGCCCTAACGCTTCAAAGCATATTAAATCCTCTTAGTTTAAGTGGTCTTGCGAAGCTTCTGACTGCTTACGGTTGTGTCTGAATCACCAGGAGCCATGGTCCTCCTTCGTCACAGCGTCAAGTAGTGGCGGACAGGCCATTCCGAAAAGCACTGTACGTCGCCCTCGTCCAAACCTTCATTTATTTTCTTTTGCTGCGTCTCTGGTGAATAAGTGCTTCATCCTGGTGTGTGTTGGCAGGTACCTAACGAGCACCTGTGTCTGGTGAGGCTGACGCCTCGCGATGACCTTTTCACCTCCGCCCTCACGCCCTTCAACGGCAGCACACTTGTCATGATGGTCAAACAATGCATGACCAAGAAGAAAAGCAGACTGTCTGAAAAGCTCAAGTGGGTGTATATATGTGTGTGTGTGTGTGTGTGTGTGTATGTATGTATGTGTGTATATATGCGTATATATATGTATGTGTGTGTGTGTGTGTGTGTGTGTGTGTATGTATGTATATGTATGTGTATATATATGTATATGTATATATATATATATATATATATATGTATATGTGCAGTGTATATATGTCTTACAAATGGTGCATTTGTGTCTGCAGCTCATGGAGTGCCAGCGACAGACAGGACGTGATGATGCGGGCAGGCCTGCTGGAGAACGTGCTGACCGGCCAGGTGCACCCACACGAGTACAAGCGGCTGTTCGAGCTCATGGACACGCTAGAAGGCTTCACCCAGAGCTGGCTGTACGAAGAGATCCTGGAAAACACAGAAACCACGGGCTTCGGCTGAGCGCGCTGACTCGAGGAAAAGAGAGAGACAATTCAAAAGGTCGCTGGATGGTACCCCCCCCCCCCATCGCCCCCCCCAAGACTGCGGAATTCGTGTCGCCTTGAGGACTGTGCTGAATGTGATTTCACCAAAGGACACAGACCACATAGCAGGAACTGTGCTCACACGTAGGCATGTAAAACTCTTCACGCTGATGCTCATCTTACTCATCGTTGATTCGATTAAAAATGTGGAAGGCCAAAGCGTGTTCTGCAAAATATCTTAGTTTTGTTCTGACTTCAACAACTGAAGTCAACGATGGTCATTTTAACAGCTGTAAACCAAGCACGCATGTTGGTGTCATCCAGGTACAACAATGGAACTGATTGGCTTTTGTCGTAGGTGTTTAATCAGTACTCCAGCATTTGGTCAACATGTTCTTCATCCACTGCATCTGTAGTGTGGAGTTGTTACCATGGACCATCATTTTGAAATATTTCCCTGGTCTTAGAAGAGAATGGGCAAGTTTGTTCTAGTCTTTTATAGAAAAGAGGTTAATTGAAATGATTTTCCATGGTAATTGACCATGTGCTAAAGATGCTTTAGCAAGAGGGTAGTGTTGAAAATGCTAGAATATTTCCAAATCCAGTTGTTTCTGAATTTGTGCCAATTTAAAAAAAATCACTGGTTATTGGTGAGAGGAGTGCATCCAGTTAATGAAATTAAATATAAAATGCTTTTGTCATGCTGATGAGAAAAAAAAAAGGTTTTTATTGCTAATTTATATATGAAATCTGAAAACATCTAATAAAATACATAGTGTGGTATTTGGGGTAGGTAGCAAAACATGGTTTAAAAGACGTCGTTTTAACATGATATCCTACTTATTCATTTGTTAATGATGATTTTATCATGAAATGTTAAGAAAGTCAAGGTGACTGCGAAAAACGATTAAAGTACAAATACAATGTCCACGCCATAAATAAGCGCGCGTCAGGCAGCTCGCGGTTCCTATGCACTTACAGGGAATGTCCGCTACGCGGCAGCAGACGCCTGTTCAGAAAGTTCCATGGAGAATATCGTCCAAGTGCCCGGATCGACGGCAGGAAGATCTCGGTAGATCTGCAGAGCACAAACATTCTTACTGTGAGCGGTTGTATGCGTGTTCGACCGATGTTCTGGCGCTCTGTTTAGATTGATCTCGCCTAGCTCATCTGTGAGTACCATTTTATTATTGGCCGTAGGAATAAGAATATAGTTCTTCATAACAGTTAAAAGAAACGAAATTATGTGTATGAACAAACGGTGACTGTTGCTAGCTAGTGTACATGCTAATCCAGTCGTTCACTTTAATGACGGCTCTATAAGTCCCCTTCATGCTAGGGTTTAGCGTATAAAACTGCTTCAGGGTGTTGTAGAACGATAATGCAAACTATAGATTAGCAAAATACGACCAATACTCGAGAATTGCGTTGGGATATTTGTTTTAGTCGATAGAAGAACGCGGCATTAAGCGAGTTTTGTCGTTTTCATTCGGCTTGGCTCGTTATCAATGAACACGCGCGGAGAGATGGCACCGTGAGAACTGGGTCAGTATAAAACGCCGTTTTCATCAGTGATGTTGACTTCTATATTTTATCTAGCTACCTAGCAATGAACTAGCTCCAAAATATGCTTGTGGTGTTTGATGATGTTTGCTGATTAATGACTTCGTAATCGCAATATCCTACGTCAACGACTCCTCTGAGCTGACAGCTCGCTTAGCCAGCGACCAACAACTTACTACACTTGCATGCCTAACGTTAACATTTCATTACTATTCTGCCTCCTGCATTTGTTTCATATTGAAGCTACCGTCCTACCGCCACGACAAAATTGTTTTTATTGTTGTAGCCTACTTCCATTTAAATTCGTTTTATATTAATGTAATTATTTTTTAAATAATATAGACCATTTTTATTCATTTCTAATTGCGACCCAGTGTATTGGAAAATATACTCTTTAAAGATAGTGCTATTTCTATTATCATTTGTATTTATTTGACATAAGCTCTTTTTAGTGTAGGATATAAGTGAATATAAATGAACACACTACAAACACCAAATACAACACAGATGCAAAAGTTGCCAGACGATAAGTGATAAGTGATCAGGTAATTGTCAGAATGATTGCTATGATGGTCAATGCAGAAGCGTCAGAGTCCACAACAGAATAAAGAGGTTTACTTGTTTACGTTTTGATACGTTTAGACTATCTCAGACATACAAACATTCTCTGTTTTCATCCACTCATTGATTGCTAGTTATGCTGGTGTTGGTGCAAATGTGTTAAATGCCTTCATTTGTGATTTATCACGGGTTAAATATTGAATTTGGGTAGTCACAGATGGTTATCAAGTACTCTTTGTTCTGTTATTGTTTTTTTCTTTCTATATTTGTTATATTTTTCTGTTGGTTATATTAAAGCCACACAAAGACTATATAACAACTACTACTACTAGTAGTACTACTACTACTAATAATAATAATAATAATAGTTGTTATTATTATTGATAGTATTTCGGTAGTAGAAGTCATCATTAGTAATAGTTATAGTAGTAGTAACAGTAGTTGTCTGTCATTAGTAATAGTAGTAGTTGTTGTTTATTATCATTAGTAATAGTAGTAGTTTACTATCATTATTAGTAATAGTAGTAGTTGTTGTTTATTATCATTAGTAATAGTAGTAGTTTACTATCATCTTTAGTAGTAGCAGTGGTCATAATAATGATGTTGGTTGTAGTTTACTATCATTAGTAATAGAAGTGGTAATAATAATAGTGTTGGTTGTAGTTTACTATCATCTTTAGTAATAGCAGTGGTCGTAATAATGGTGTTGGTTGTAGTTTACTATCATTAGTAATAGAAGTGGTAATAATAATAGTGTTGGTTGTAGTTTACTATCATCGATAGTAATAGTAGTGGTAGTAATAATAGTGTTTTAGTTTGCTATCATCATTATTAATAGTAGTGGTAGTAATAGTACTGTTTGCTGTAGTTTACTGTCATCATTAGTAATGGTAGTGGTAGTAATAGTACTGTTTGTTGTAGTTTACTGTCATCATTAGTAATGGTAGTGGTAGTAATAGTAGCAGTAGTTGTTTCCAAGTTGTTATAAAACCACTGTTGCCATGGGCGTGTTGACTGTGGTACTCGCTGGCTTAACCCTAGCCATCAATCTGTGCTTTTTCAGTGTGAACACTGGACATAATGTGATTGTGTGAAGAAAGAGGCCTAGTTAGACCCTTTATAACGGACTGACCTCTATATCTATAATATCTATATATCTATAATCTAACCTCTTATCTATAATAATAATAATAATAATAATAATAATAATAATAATAATTTTATTTAAAAGTGCCTTTCAGGACTTTTACTTTCAGAAAAGTAGGTATTGATGGCCATGTACAGAGATACAGAGGGGTCGAGTTCCACAAATTTGGACCAACAGGAACCTAAAGTAAGTGGGCATCAGCTGACCGAAGAGAACGTGATGGAGACAACAAAACAGAAAGATAATCAGGTGCTGAGCCATGTAGGCATTTAAAAAACAGAACTAAAATGTTGTATTGTATGCAGTACTGAACCTGAAACCAGTGCAGGTCTTTTAATTTTGGGGTTATATGTTCACGTGATCTGGTGTGTGTGAGAACTCTTGCTGCTGAATTCTGTACATACTGGAGCTTCTTTAGACTCGTGGTAGGGAGCCCGACTAGAACCGAGTTACAGTAATCAAGTCTGGATGAGAAGGACGCAGTCTGGCAATGTTTGTTAGATGATAAAAGGCCATTTTAGTTATATTATTAATGTGTGCCTCCATAGAGAGTGTGGACTCTAGGATGACACCAAGGTTGCGGACCTGGGCCACAGAGGACTGGATAAAGGCTGGGATAGATACTGTAGGTTAACTGATTTTTTGGAAGGTGAAGGGGGGAGGATAGCTTCAGATTTATTATTTAATTTAAGAAAAATTTTAGCCATCCAGTTTCTAATATCAACCAAGCAGTTGACCAAGGAGTCTGGAGGCAGTGCATCAGTGGACTTGGTGCAGATGTAAATTTGCGTATCATCTGCATAACAATGAAACTGTGTTGCCGGATATCGCCAAGCGGAAGCATGTAAATGTCAAACGCTGCAGTAAGATCTAGTAGGACAAGAACGTTCACTTGACCAGAATCAGCTGCCAGCAACAGTTCATTAATTACCCTCATCAGGGCAGTTTCAGTGCTATAGTTTGTTCTAAAACCAAACTGAAATTGCTCAAAAAGGTTGTTTGCAGTCAGATGTTCTTGGGCAGGAACTGTATGTTCAAGTAACTTGCTAATGAAGGGGAGGTTGGATATGGGGTAGTAATTATTAAGGTCATCAGGAGCAAGACCTGGCTTCTTCAAGACTGGTGTAATAGCAGACAATTTTAAACTGGGAGGAACAAAACCTGATGTGAGAGAAGTAGTAATTATATTAGTAATAAGATGACAAAGTGATGTCTGATAGGCTTTAACCAGTGGGGTGGGGAGGGGGTCTAGGATACAGGTAGTCAATCTAGAATTCTCAATAAGCCTATTTACAAAGCTATCAACAACAAGATAAAAGGTGGATAGAAACTTTGTAACTGTTTGGCCAGACACTGGTAATTTTGGTAAAGCACCAGGCTTAAATTCTGATTTTATGTTTCTTACCTTTTCGTTAAAAAACAACAAGAAATCATTACAAAGAGCTGCTGAAGGGGTCAATGCAAAGCTATTAGCAGGCTGCAAGAGTTTGTTAATTGTGGAAAATAAATTCCTTAAATTTCTTTGACAGTTTGTGATGTTGAAGAATGAAAAGAATGAAAATCTGCGTTTGCCTTGTTTAGAGCAGTTTTATACTTCAGAATATGATCTTTGTATGCAACTGTCAATTTAGTTCTCTTACAAAGGCACTCCAACTGACCATCTTTTGCTTTCATTAATCTGAGCTCAGCAGTGAACCAGGGGGCAAGGTGATGAAAGCTCACAGCTCATGTTCTAAGAGGGGCATGCAAATCAAGTGTATCTGAGACAATACTGTTATAGTGGTTAACCAAAGCTTCTGAAGATGATACAGACTGTATCATCAGGGCTGACGTTCCTAGTCTTCCTAAAAGTAATGCTATGTGGATTTGGCTTTCTTTTGGAATGAGGAGACAGTGGCAGTTCAAAGAAGACCGCTCCATGATCAGAAATATGCAAATCCATAATGTGCAGATTGGAGGGGGAAACACAGGGAGTAGAACAAACAAGGTCAAGAATATGACCCTTTCTGTGGGTGGCAGAGACAACATGTTTGGTGAGGTCAAAACAATGCATCACATTGAGAAAATCAGCAGAGTGAACACATTTAGAGTCAATGTGAATATTGAAATCACCGAGCACTAACATTGAGGGGGGAAAGTGGACAAAGTGAAGCTAGCAATACAGAAAGCTCAGATAGAAAAATACAGAATTCAATTTAGGTGGATGATAAACCAATAAAACCAGTAGGGGCTTCGACCCAGCTAATTTGAAAGCAATGCATTCAAAAGATGTTGAATAAAGAGGCTGAAAGGGCCCGTGGTACGTGGCTTATTGAACCCCAGGAGTTGTGGTTTCATTTAATGACATGTATTCACTTGTCTACACATGCTGATTGATGTTCAGTTTTAACTCTCGTTTCCCGTATATTCTCTCCTCGTTCATTTGATGCATGGTTTGATTTAGGACTTGAAGCTGTAGACTTCACTGCTGCTTGAGTATGGTTATGTGTTTATAAATGCTCTCACTGTAAATGGCTGGGAGGTATGGGTTGATTTGTTGGTTTTATGAATCTTAAAGCCTGACTGTGGTTGGGATGCATGGATTGGTGTGTTGGTAGGCCGCTACTCATCATAGTGAGCCACTTATCCCTTCACAGAGGCTGTGTCATCTCCTCTGGCTCTTCTAGTTGTGCTTGTTTTTCTTGATTCTCTTGCTCTGTCTGTCCCTCTATCTCCCTGTCTCTCTTGCTCACCTCTCTCTGTCTTTCTTCTACTTTCAGTCCTTCTGTCTCTTTCCATCTGTTTGTGTGTCTCTCCCTCTCCCTGTCTGTCTCTCTGTATGTGTCTCTTTCTCTCCCTGACTATATGCCTGGCTCTCTCCCTGTATGTACCATCCTTCTGAATCAAAAGCTTAGCTACATTGATTCAGACGTAACTGTATGCCAGAGAAGCGAGAGCCCGTCCTAGTTCTGTGGCCCAAATCCCCAGCAGCACAGAACATCACTCCTCCCTGCTGAGTCCCAGCTGATCTGGGTGTGTAGCTGAGTGCCTGGGGCTTGGGCTTGGCAGTGTTGTGTGAGGTCTTGGTAGTGTTATGTGAGGTCTTGGTAGTGTTATGTGAGGTCTTGGTAGTGTTGTGAGAGGTCTTGGTAGTGTTGTGAGAGGTCTTGGTAGTGTTGTGAGAGGTCTTGGTAGTGTTATGTGAGGTCTTGGTAGTGTTATTTGAGGTCACTTGACTGCCCTGGCCTGGTGTGTGTTAATACTGTCTGGTGTGTGGTAGTACTGCCTGGTGTGTGTTAATACTGTCTGGTGTGTGGTAGTACTGTCTGGGTGGAGGGTAGTAGGGTGGTGCTTAGATCATAGATTCTGATCTGGATACACACACACAGTTTAAGAGTGTTGATGTGAATACTGTTGCTCTTCAGTAATTCTGCAAAAGAAACATATTTGTGTGTGAGTGTGTGTGTATGTTACAGTGGTTCCCCAGATGCAGGTTAAATCCTAATCTTACATTCACACTTCATGGTAATAATGGGGGGTAGAGACTAAAAGAAGGATGAAGAAAATCATACAAGTCCTGTGGGAGTCCAGGTGTTCCCTGGATACGTGAACAAAGGGCGAACAGAGAGCTCAGCAGGTGCAGTCCCAGCAACGGTGAGGAGAAGGTTGCGTAAGCCCTGCCGTAATGAAGGGATTTTTTACTTCACGGTTTGTTATTGTCATGTTCCCAGAGGACTGGAAGTTCTCCGCACAGAGAGCAGGAGAGAGACTTTACCGCTGCGAGACTGTCGAGGCGTTATCGGTTAACTGGGCCACTGTGAACAGCGCAGCGCGGTAGAGGTTACATAGACTCCAGGCGTGTGTTCGGTCATTTAACGATTAATTCGAGTTAATGTTGTTAATCGATTCAAAATGTCATAATCAAGGTTTGTAAAAACAGACTAATACATGCGTGTGTAGAGAGAAGAGCTTGTAAAAAGAAATAAAGTGAGTGGACACAGTTCACATATGTGGTGATGAATGATGTGTATCTGACAGTCCATAGTCAGATAACCGTTAGACAAAGACGCGCGCGTAACGAGAAAGCGTGGAAACAGTTAAACATTTAATGAAATAGTGAGAGTTACAGCAGTAGTACATCGATAACACAGGACAAGGAGACAAGAGGTGTAACTACACAGATTATAGCACAGGTGCAAACGGTTTAGGGTGGAGACGGAAACAAAATTAAAAGTAAAACTAAAGCTGCATGGGAACCAAGGCAGATGTAGACTAAATAAATGTGAAATATAAAAGCGATGTCGAAAGTAACTTGCACCCAAACAAAACAAATATTGGAAAACATAAGCTACGAACGTCTGAAAATAAAACGAATAAACAAAAACGTTAAAATAAAGAATTTAATACAAAATAAACCCGTTTAAAACGGAGATAGTATAAAATTGGAAGTCTTTCTTTCCTTCAATGCAATTTTTAAATATTGTTTTTACTAACCCTATTTAGACTATGAAATCGTGGCGTGCGTGTGTAAAGGAATATTAAATCAGCGTTTCCCCCCTGTTATTATTAGTAGAAATGACAACAGCGTACATTCTCACACATGAGGACTACAGCAACTCCTGATTCTTGTCGGTATCATATTTTACCTTGTATGGAAGTGTAAGTAAGTTTTGACGCTTCAAAGATCTGAGGCACTTGGCGTCTGAGACGAGACGAGATGAGACGAGTGGCGCACACCCGCCCTCTCGCGCTCGTGCTCTCGAGATTTCTCTCTCTCTCGCTCTCTCTCTCTCTCTCTCTCTCTCTCTCTCTCTCTCTTTCTTTCTTTTGGGGAAAAGGCTGAATGACTGCCTCATACTGCAATTTAAACGAGTCAATAAAATCATCAAAATAAAATTAATCAGTAAACTTTAAGCATGTTATTTTCATTTAAGACCACGGGCAAAAGTCCAAAACTTTGTCTTACTGTTATTTATGTTTTAATAAACGGGAAGCAAAGTTGAATTTGTCTTACTTTTTTCTGAAAACGACCCGTGAGATTGGTGATCCGTAACACCCACAGGAAAAACCTTCACAGAGGTATTTTTGAATGGATATAAAAATGCTTCTTACGTTGCTTCTGTCGTACTTGCACAGTTTAAGTCTGTTGAAGTTTTTCTTACTCCTTGCCTGCTAGAAATGGCACTGATTAACATTTTTGCACCTCCAAAGCCTAATAAAAATGTTTGAAGTAAAATTTCCAACTGCTTTATGTAAGGACAACTTTTTTTCTTAATCAAGAGTCATGCATGATTTGGGAAAAAAACAGATAATTGTTTGCATTATGATATCATTATTAAGGAGTAATATTATTATTAAGGGGTATTATTATGGTCAGGGCCTCTGAATAAGGGGGGTTTATGGTGGTTAGAGTGGAGGATTAAGACCTTCTAAACACTGGGGTAGAGGAGCCATAAATCCACATCATAAATCCTACTGTGCAGTGTGTATGTGTGTGTATTAGTCTGTTCAGACTGGGATCTCTGTTCATGTTGCCATCTGCGTGTGTGTGTGTGCGCGCAGGTTGGTTTCGTTCTTCATGTTGTCGTCTGCCTGGAGCTCATGGACGAGGGGCAGTGGCAGAGTGAAGGCCCGGTGAGGCGGGGGGGAGCGGGAGACCCCGAGCCCCAGAACGAGGTGGGATCAGCACACAGCCCTGAACAGAACCAGAACCACCTGCTGGAGGAGGGGGAGGAGGTGGAGCAAGGCCCGGGTGGAGGCCAGACGCTCCTCCACCAGGACAACAGTGGAAGAGATGAGGATGAGGATGAAGGCTCCAGAGAGGAAGATGAGGAGGAGGAAGAGGAGATGGAAAGTAACAGTGAGGCCTGCTCTCTTAGAGACTCTCCATCACTAAGCCCTAGCCCCACAGGTAACCCAACACACACCTCCACTCCACACAAGTAACAAATGCACTCTGCTCTCCATACACACCACCATTCAGGACAAATAACATCCACACTGGCCGCTGCAAGAGTCCTGTTGTCCACCAAAAAATCTGCTCACATTACTCCCATCCTTCAGCAGTTGCACTGGTTACCTGTACCCAAACGGATCGAGTATAAAATCCTTCTCCTAACCTACAAAACTCTTCATGGTCTTTCT